>PVHY01011705.1:0-47029 GCA_004024945.1 Uropsilus gracilis | reverse complement strand
GCCCACTACTCCCACCCCAGCTGAAACTGAGGAAGCACGCTGGCCGCTAGATCAGGTCTCTGCCATTGCAAGACCCCGAGACCCTACAGCTAACCAGTACCTTGGCACCTCACTCCCTGCTAGCCCCCTCCAACTGTGCATACGTCATTGGCTTCCACTACCACGTTAATGCCCACAAGGGCAACTACAGGCAAGACCTACCTGCCACTGCTCAGCGAGTCTCACAAATAACCTTTGTGTGATTTTTATTGGCATTGCATTGGATTTTTGGATCCGTTTAGAAAGAATTGACATCCAACTGATGTGATACTGAAACATCCAACATACAGGCATAATAGAGCTGTCTACTGGACGAAGCCTCCGGACAAATAGCGTGGCTTCCATTTCCCTAAAAGCATTTACCAGAATTCTTGGCTCTACTAGAGTTTATTTTTCACTTCCTTTCTTGCTAATTCCAGCTTTTATTTATTTTTTAATTCGTAATGAACTGGGATGACTTTATGTTTTCAAGGTGGGGAGTCTTTTTGCTATTTAAATTGCACCCACCTTTTTTCTTGTTGTTTGTTTGTTTACAAAAAGTTACATTTTATGGTTTCTTATCTGCAAATTCCTCTTAGTGATTTTTTTTTTTTTTGGTCCTTCCCCAAACCACCTGTGCGGATGCTGAGAAGGCTCATCTTAATGGTTGTTTCCACTCCTGTCTCTGTCCCTCTGAGCTAATTTATACAACGAGTAGTGTAACATTTAATTGCTTGACATTTCTGCAGTTTTTGGTTGGTTTTCTAACCAAATCTGATTTGCCCTGTCATTGTGGGAGGAGAAATTCATATATGTTTTGAAGAAAAAATTTTAGATTTATATTTTTGCAACTAAAGTATAATTGTTTTAACTTAAAATAAGCAATAAAATGGATTTAAATCAAACAATCATATAAAATACTTTTCTTTAAGTTTGATTCTAAGACAGTTTCAGAAACGTCTAGCGCTCCTAATTTAACAGAATCGCCGCCAGATAGATATGTTACTTTCACAGAAGTAATAGGACATGCTTCTTAGATCACTTGTAGAATCTGTTTGGGATCCAAATAAGGCATTTGAAAGAAAAATGTGCTTCCAAATAGCATGGACAGATAACTTATTTTAATTTACCTATTTAATTACTTAATTTATTCCAATTTATAATAATAACCCATTGTAAGTTGAGAACTTGTAGAAATATTAGGATGAAGTCCATTGTCTATAATTATTAAAGATAATGGCTTATCTTGCCTCAATATATGCAGGTTAAACTATACCTAAACTACTTCACAATAAAGGACAGTGATGTAGGCATAGTGAATAATTTTTTTACTTTAATGATAAAAATTGATTAAAAGGTATTGAAAATTCTCAGTCAACAACTGTTATGACTCAGCTCAGTTCTTTGTAATGAATTTGACAAAACCATTGCACTAAAAATAAAATTTGTGATTTACATAGAGCTGATTACAGATGCTATGAGTTGTTTGAGATGTCTTGCTTATTTGCCTATGATGAAAAATCATGTTAAAATAAGGCCATCATAGCCCACATATTTTTAGCAAAAAACTTACATGTTAAGGACTTTCTTGAAACAGAAGAAAATTGATCAGTAGATGAAAGAAGCTTTCAAGTTGTTATATAACACGGAAAGAGGCTAAACATTAGAATTGCTATTTTCAGCACCAATTACCTAAAAACAATTTACTCTGTTATGTTTTAGGAAAATAGTCAGAACATTGTGCTTTGCAATAACAAAGTAAAGCTCATAAAGCAGTGAAAAAAAATAATGAAGTCATAAATAAATACCACATTTGTGTGTGTCAGGATTGTGTAAATGTTAACACACTAGAAGAAAAATGGCTTTGACCTTGAAATAGCTATGAAGTACAAGTTTCTTTAATTTGGTTCCATTTTTTCAACATGATATAGCTATGGCAGCAACATTAACTGTTTACAAGTGAGACAGGAAGGAAAAATTTTTGTGTTTTTGTTCTTTTTTTGGTGGTAATTTAAGATCTCATTTCTACTTTAAAACAAACAAGAATATAGTGAGCCAGACAAAATGATTCAGTTGTTTTCAAGTCCTACAAGCACAAAAGAGAGGATGACATAGCTTTCTTTCTGAGGTTGATGTTTATAGAAGCATTATATGTGACACAGAAAAGTAAACAACCTTGAGTTAAGTCCAGGGCTACCAGGGGAGGGGGACTGTGCAGAGACAAGGAGCCCACCACCAGAAAGGCTAACTCCAGTTACCTGAAGCAAAACCACTTGACCCCTCTTTATCTCTGTATATATAAACTGCCCTGTGACTAGACAATGAACTTCAGTTCAGTTCAGATTCCTTTGCCCCTAGCCCTCTTCTTAACCAGTAAAATTGAATTTCTTTTGTTCTTAACCTTATTCCCTCCAAACCTCTTCGATCTTATTTCCTTTTTTTTTTTTTTTTTGAGACTAGACTAAGTCTTACTATTTTTGCCTATGGAACCGAGGCTCACGTTGCCCGGGGTACCACAGACTCAAGCAATCCCCAGCCTCAGCTACCTGGGATTACAGGCGCATGCCACCACGCCCAGCTATATTTTTTTGGAACTAGGTCTCGCTACATGCCCCAGGTAGGACACGAACAGCGATCCCTGGCCCTGGCCACAGCTTCCTAGGCTGCCGCTTACTGGCACGTGCCACCTTGCCCGGCCTCATTTCCTTTCTTAACCAAGGAGATAGATTTGAATTTATCTCCTAACTTCTTGTCAATAGATTTGTATTAAAGTCAATTTATTTTTTTATTTTTATTTTTTGAGGCTAGGTCTCACTATATTGCCCAGGGAACCACAGACTCTCATTGCCTGGGGTACTCCAAACTCAAGCGATCCCCAGCCTCAGCCTCCCAGGTAACTGGAATTACAGGTGCCCACCACCATGCCCAGCTATTTTTTTTTTTTGAGACTAGGTCTTGCTATGTTGCCCCAGGTGGGTCTTGAACCCATGGACTCAAGCGATTCCCAGTCTCAGCCTCCCGTCCCAGGCTGGGATTAAAGCCGCACACCACTGCGGCTGGTTTAAAGTCAGTTTCTTTGTTCAAAAGTCTGATGTCATAAGCTGATCTGCTTGACTCATCCCATTTCTCCATAACACATTATGGAGAAAAAAATGCAAGAGCCTTAAAAAAAAAAAAAAAGACATAAAGCTAAATATATTTCTGGCTTTGATCAGACTGTTTTGTCCTAGGTCCTCAAGATCTAAGTACAGGTTTATTCTCTTGAAATATTTTGAGAGAACCCAGTTTGGGTTTTGGGTATTTTACTCTAATGAAAGACTTTATAATAACAAAATCTTGAGGGATTAAAATTGTAAAGCTATAATAAAGGGGGAAGCTTCAGGTTGATATTTTGGGACAGTGGTTCTGTGTGAGCCTTTGGAATCATAACTGCAAGTAACTGGTGACCCAACAAACCACAAACCCCTGAAGAACTTGGAAAGGAGCCTTTGTTTCTGCCCGTGTGATCTTAACTCAATGCCCATGTGTGATGATGGAGCTTTTTTCTAAACTTCAAGGGCTAAGGAGCACTGAAATCTAAGGCGAGGGATTTGGCAATTAGGAAGTCACTCTTCTTAGTGAATCCAACATTCTGTAGCAGAGAAAAATGATACAAGATCCACCCTCAAGTAAGGAGCTGTAGGGGTGAAGGGTAGTGCTCACCTTTCCACAGTAGAAGATGTTCTCTCTCTGCACCTTTCCTTCCATGATCTTCTCTCTGATGGCCTGCCCTACTTCATGCTCGTTCTGGTAGACATAGGCCCCATCAATGTGCTGATAGCCCGCATCAATGGCAGCCCTCACTGCCATCAAACAGGCCCCCTTAGAAGTCTGAAACAATAAGAGGACAGGGGAGAGGAAAAATGAGCCTTTCCTTTAGTTTCATCTTTCTTAGCTAGGCCCCCTTGCACACACATGGCGCTATAGGAAAAAAGACAAATGTTCATTTTAATTTTACTGTGATTGGAAGATGGTGTCCAGACAGTGGCGAAATTGAGCCAATTCCCAGGAATTTTCTGCCCACAATGAGAGACTCCATCCACCCCCAGGTATGCTCTCAGCTTTGTGATTTCAGAAATGTAACTGGACTGATGTTACCAGTGGTGGGAGACTTCATGGCAGTCATGTTGTAGGAGGGCACGAGCCCAGTGAAGAAGGCTCAATTATCAACCAAAGACTGGGTAGCCAGTTGCAATATAGCTGCAAAATGGAATGTCAGTCAGTAATGAAGAGGAATGAATACTGAGACCCACAGCAATGAGACTATCGGAAGCCTTATGCTGAGTGAAAGAAACCAGGCCAGAAAGAATAAATAATTTATATACCATGTATATAAAATGCTAGAAGATGAAAACAAATTGATAAACAAACAGGTTAGTGACAGCCTTTCATGGGGAGTAGGGGATTTCAGATATAGGTAGCAGGGAGAGATTACAAAGGAGCATGTGGAAATTTTGGGTGGTGAGGGATATGTCCACCATCTTGATTGTAGTGATGGCTTTAATGGTGCACACATGTCAAAAACTCATACAACTGTAGATTTTAAATATGTGCAACTTGTATATCAATTATGCCTCATTAAATGTGTGTGGGGGGAGGAGAAATGTTGCTGGGGGGTGGGGAGAAATGTTGCTGGGGGAGGTATATTTGATTCTTAGGACATATTTTGACTAAATTTGCTAGCCAGCAAATTTAATTTCAAAAAGCCATTCATGCATTGGTGGTATAGTGGTGAGCATAGCTGCTTTCCAAAAAGCCATACATTTTATTAACAAGAATAAGAGTTAAAATTTTTACACATGAAACATAGGAACGAGAATACCCCTGGATATTAACAGGACAAAAAGAGCCAACAAATTCCTAACACGTGATGTACAGGTTAGCCATCTTTCTGACTGCACATAAATTACTGTTTTTTTAGTGATGATGACACTTTAAATATTGAAGAGTTTGTTTCATTACATTTTTGAAATCAATAACAGAAGCCTGATGGCTATTTCCATCAAGACAATCCCTTAGTTTCATCAAATAAAATATTCAAACAGTCTTTTAGGTTCTGTGTGAGGTGGGGAAGAGAAGTTTAATTCTTTTTGTGGATTTTTATTGACCTCCCATTGAGATAATGATCTTGCTCACAAATATTGGAGTTATCTGCAAGTCTATGTTTTTAGTTTCTAACCAAATACTTGGTACATCAAAGCAGGCCTGTGAACTCTGACTACAGCTATTGATTTGCTGTAGAATGAGTGAGAGAAGAAATCTCTTATGTTTCTAGTAGTTTTATAGCTCCAGACTAGATATAGAAACCCATAGGAGCATAAAATTATATTTTCTTTCCCTATTTCAGTTGCAAGTCATCCTTGTGAAGACAAAAAGATATGAAAGATGAACAAATTGACCATGCAGATGGTAATGGAAAATAGTATTCATAGTGATATATACCAAGAGACTTGGGAAAGAGACACATTCCAGGAATGTCAGAACCATCTCTTTGGTTAATTATTTAACACCATGGTTAATAATGTTTGAATAGAAGTTGAGGGAAAACAAACAAAAATTGTAAACTATAAAATGAGACAATATGGATGAGGAGGTTATGATTTTTTAAAAAAAAGTGGGAAGAGGCAGTTTGAGGTAGTAGAACCCTGAAGTTTACGGGGGAGAAAAATAAAAGAAATAGGCTACTTCCATTCTCAAGTATAGACATCACTTTTATGAAAGGAATATTGTTTAACATGAGATGGGAAAATAGTCTCAGAGATATCACCGGGAATTTGTGACCTGGAATTGATGATTTAAATACAGAATGTTAAATGTAAATGTAAATGTTAGAGAAAGAACTCAGAATAGTGCATATGAAAGCATATGCTTTAATTCAGAGGCTAAGTCAAGAAAAGAAACACAGCAGAGATCATTTAGGATAGAGAAAGTGAGAAAGACAAGGGTTGAGGTAGGAGTGTAGTAGACCATTCAGCCTGAAGTAATATATGGATGTTGCTTCATCTAATGAAGATGATGACACAAAAGCAAGTGATAGCAGACTAAGTCTTCAATTATTCAGTCATTCAAGAGACTTTTGTAAAAGCTGGATATCTGGTACACTCTTGTTAGAAACATCCTCCTCAGATGGCAGAAACAGTAAAGAAGTAAACAGCTGTTCTGAACTTAGTTTGAATCAATATGGAGAAACTACTTGGAAATGTGGGCACTAGAAAAAGACTTTTTTGTGATGCTTAAAGACAGCATAAGAATTCTATGTAAATTCTGGCAAATTCTTGAAGAAAATCCATTTTATTTTTTTGTTGTGGTTGGCAGCTCTGCTCGGAGTCAGGCAAGCCGGGACTGCCAAAAAAACCCATTTTAATAAAATCAAATAAAATACAAATCAAATTCAATATAATTCCATATTTGGTGAAGCTGAAACTCAGACATTTGACTTGACACTGAAGGACAATCTCAGTAAAATAAACAATCTGATTCCTGAAATAACCAATCGAACCCTGCTTCCAGATAAGAGTCCTATGAGACTGAGGTTTTTATCCTTCAGAAAAAAAAACCCTCTACCCTAGCTGAGTATTCACCATGTAACAACATGTCCCCATTAAGTAGATTACATGAGTTTTGAAACCCAATGAGAGTGATTTAACGTAGCATCACTTTCTTCGACTCTTTTAGAAAAGATGTGATTTCCATCCTTGAATTTTAAACTGTGGCTCTAAAGGCTCCAGTTCCCAGGGAAGAAACCAGGCTTCTTATTTCCAGAGTTTAACATTCAAGGAAAGGAGCTGCCATACAGCAGGGTAAATGGCCTCCATCGTTTGGAGGATGAAGAGCTCCTCTGTGATCACATAACGAGACAGGGCAAAAGTTAGCCAGGCACGTCATATACAATGGTATGCCACTGACTAAAGTTGATTTTTTTTTTTTTTAGAGAGTAGGTCTTGCTATGTTGCCCGGAGTAGTCCCAAACCCATGGACTCAAGTGATCCCTAGCCTCAGCCTCCCAGGTAGCTGGGATTACAGGTGCATACAATCTCCCACCACACTCGGGGAGACTAGGTCTCACTATATTGCCTGGGGTAGTCTCAAACCTGCAGACTCAAGCAATTCCTAGCCTCAGCCTCCCCTAGGCTGGGAGTAAAAGTACACGCCACCATGCCCAGTCTTCCTAAAGCTGATATTTTAAGGACAAGTATAGCAGCCATGATCTGAGATGGATGGGTGGATGGGTTGACCAGGGACCAAGGATAAGCCATGACCAGGGACTCAAACAATTCAGATATATCTACATATCTCTCTCTCTCCATATATATATATGGATATATATATCAATCAGAGTCATATCAGAGTCATATATATATATATATCAGAGTCATAATTTCAGGTCAGTCACCTGGGCTAGCAGAAATGTTCGCTAAGGGTGTGGGAAATCTAGAACAAGTAGTAAAAAAAAAAGGCAATCCATCTACATTGCTACTTGAAGATAGCTTTTGTATCATGAGCTTTATGCATCCTATACACCTAGCTCTTTTCAATTTTCTTCCAGGAAAGACACCAGATAGAATTATGAATGAGTTGCTACTGGGGGGGAAGTTAGCACAGAAAGTCAATCATGTCAGTTGGTACAAAGGGTAGTCTGTTGCAGCTGTCACAGTGTACCCCACTCCTTTTCTTGGCTGCCAAAGTGTTGACTGCTGATTGCTGGTGTCTGAGGGAGCCCCTCGATGAACAATACTGAAGTGTGAAAGCCACGCCAGCCAAACCCTGTTTGACCATTTCTGTCTCCCAGTTCCCTGTGGGCTTGATGGGCAATGCCTTGCAATTCACTTCTCTGCAATGTACAAGTCCACCTTTCTCCTTATGGGTCCGCTTCCTGAGAGTTCCCAGGAAGCTTCCGATCTGCAGATCTGCTCCTCGGAAGCAGCTATTCAGAGTGCCCAAACTCTGAGGATTCTATGACCTATTCAGATTGTGGTCTTGTTCACCCATATGGAGCTAAGACACTTGGGTGAAGGATGATTTCTTCAGCAAATTATAGATGGTACAGGTGAATGAACAGAGTGACAATGTGACCACATTAAAATTGAGGAATGGCTGGACGCGGTGGTATGCGCCTTCCAAGCTTGGGAGGTGGAGGCTAAGGATTGCTTGAGTCCGTGGATTTGAGACTATCCTGGGCAACATAGCGGGAAATCTCAAAAAATAGTTGGGAATGTGGCGCACACCTGTTATCCCAGCTACCTGGGAGGCTGAGGCTATGGATCACTTGAGTCCGTGATTTTGGAACTATCCTGGGCAACGTAATGAGACTTAGACTCAAAAAAAAAATTCAAAAATAAAATAAAATAAAATTGAGGAATGCTGTTCATCATGGATATCACTGAGAGAGTAGCGTGGTAAAAAAAAACCTTTACAAGAGGCCGGGCATGGTGGTATGCGCCCAAGTGGCAGCCTAGGAAGCTGCGGCTGGGGCCAGGAATCACGGTTCGAGTCCCGCCAGGGGCATGTAGCGAGACCAAGTTCAAAAAAAATATAGCTTGGCGTGGTGGTGCACGTCTGTAATCCCAGCTACCTGGGAAACTGAGGCTGGGGATTACTTGAGTCTTTTCTACTCCGGGCAACGTGAGCCTGTGGTCCCACAGGCAAAAATAGTGAGACCTGGTCTCAAAAAACAAACAAAATAGCAAAAAACACCACCTTTACAAGAAAGTTGGGTATAACAGAGAGGAAAGAAAAATCTTTGTAGGGCAGGAGGGACAGGTCGGTTGATCTCATCCAGTTCCACAGTCATCTACTTTCAAGCAGCTTTCCCACAGTTTATATTGCCACACATTCACCTGGACCTGAAACAGGCAAAGCTGGGACCAGATGTCCTTAGTCTTCCTTCAGTAGCCTTCTACCTCTGCTCCCTTCTACCTTCTCCTGAAGATGAGCCTTCATCTTCTCGCTACCCTGCTGCCCTCTAACTTCAGTATCAAAACTGAACAGCATCCCTGGACACATTCTGACTGACTGGACTATGAATAAGAACATGAGTGAATTTCAGTTCAAGAATTACCTCAACCGGGCATGGTGGCGGGTACCTTTAATCACAGCCTACAGAAGCGAGTCCGAGGCTAGGAATCACTTGAGTCCACGGGTTTGAGACCCACCTGGGGCAACACAATGAGACCTAGTCTCCAAAAATAGCTGGGTATGGTGGCGCTTGCCTGTAATCCTAGCTACCTGGGAGGCTGAGGCTAGGGATCGCTTGAGTCTGGGATACCTCAGGCAACGTGAGCCTTCGGGTTCCCCAGGCAACAAAAAGTGAGACCTAGTCTCAAAAAAAAAAAAAAAAAAAGAATTACCTCAGGCCAGCCTTTCCCTTTTATCACTTCTTGAGGAATGAAAGGCCTTGAACCGAACCCAAAGCATGAGAATCAGAGGGGACTTAATTTTAGCATGGGACTCTATCTCCCAGGCTGGCTGACTCTGAAATGAAATCTAGTGGAATCCTTTCAGTACAGGATGACCAACGAGGACTCCAAGTGCTCTAGCTTCTGTCTCACACCTTTCTTGGTGAACACAGAGCGTTGATTGTGTGACACTCACTCTATTAGGGAAACTCCTTTCTCCCCATTCCCCTTCTCACTGCCTAACCCTTTCCTCTGTTTCAAATCTTCAGAACATATTTTCCCTCATATTAGAGTTCTTAATTTTGCCAGATACACCACAAGCTCCATGCATCATATAACAGCCAGTTGTATTTCTGGTTACAAAAGTATCATGCCTAGATGATGTTCATCTCTAATTATATTTCCCTTAGATTGTATTCTTGACTTGGCATACTATTATTTTCTGAAGTAAGTTACACCTCTTTTGGGGAAATGAATTGTGTCTACTTGTGAATGTCTCTAACCCATAGCATTGAATATTACTAGGCACATAGTAGCACTTAGTCATACTTAGAGGTAGACACATTACTTTGAGCACTATTATGCTTCAGGAAATATATGTGTATATTCTCCTAGACACTGCCAACATACATATTTCTAGATATTTTCTTATATAGAAATAAACATAGCAAATCATGCTTAGAAATATACAACTACAGTTGGTCATGGTGGTGTGTACCTGTAATCCCAGCTACCTGGGAAGTTGAGGCTAGGGATCACATGAGTCCATGGGTTTGACACTACCCTGGGCAACATAGCAAGACCAAGCAAGCAAACAAGCACTTCATTAACATAATATTTACCCATAACAGAAAATACAGGGATTTAAATTATAGGCTCTGAATCAAACTAGGTTGATTCAAAATCTCAATTCTATTTCTTAGCACTCTAAGTTTGGGGCAACTTATTTTACTTATCAATGTCTGTTTTTCTATCTGCCAAACATAGTTAAATGACATCTTTTTGTGAAGACTAAGTCAGAAAACTCACATAATATGATGCACTCAAAAAAGTTCTGAGCACACGATTCAGAAAATTCTAGAAATGATTGCACCCATTTCCATGTTCATTCCTGCTGATGCACACATGCATGTACATTCGCTTTCCCAAACTCATTCATTTCACAAGCATTAGCTGAGCATCTATTACCTACTGATACTGTAGAGGGACTGTAGAGTTGAGTGTGACATGCTGTCTTCCCTAATGGGTTTCACAATCTGGTGGAGAATATTGCAGAGAAGCAATGATTACAATCTAGTGTGGCAAATGCCAAACAGAATCAATCACAGGGCTTTGTGTACACACAGGATGGACAAGTTGTGAAGTCAGAAGAGGGGATTCTCAGGAGAGGGATCCTTGAACTGGGTCTTGGAGTGACATCTGTGCCCTATCATTTATAGGGACCTCTGGAATAACTTAGCAGACAGCTGAAGTGGAATGTGAGACTGTGATTCAAGTGTTAATTACTCTTAGCCTCTAGTTGATTGCTTCTTTTCTACCTTCCATTCTCCATGCTGCCTCAGAGTTAGCTTTCAAAAACACCAACTTGATAATACTATTCTTGTTCTTCAACTTTAGATAATCACTCCTTTCTATAGGATGAAGTTCTGACTCTTGAAATGATGGTCTGTTATACAGTCTCAGCATTTCCAACTGATCACCACTAATTCCCTGTGTCAGTCACTGTGCGTTTGGTTTTTCCAAGTATTCTTGTGCCTTCGTACTGACACTGCTCCCTAAAATGTTCTGTCTTGGTTCTGTTTCTCTGCCAAATTAACTTATACTTATCTGTACAGGAGTTATTCATATACAATCACTCAAACTGTCATAGCATTTCTATACATACTGGTGTTTATTCTAGTAAGGAGGACTAAAAGGTCCAATTGCAAAGATATGAACAGATTTTTTTTATAAGTAGAAACCTTACCATGTTTCAATAGGAACCCACTTCAGTCTTCACAGTCAAATTTATCCCTTTCCTGTAGTTCAGGAAAAAACAGTTCTAGGGAAGCATTTTATCATAGGCCTACAGTTGGGTTCTTTTTTGTTTGTTTATTTGCTTTTGTTTGTTTGTTTTTTGTACTTTATCTTCCCTTTTACAGTTTTAATCCTCAGGCAACAGACACTACACTCTTTAGAGTCTGGTGCTTCATACATTGTAAACTCTCACTGTTTGTTAGAACTAAAAATTTTCAAATATAAACCAAAAAAATCAGCCACAAACTCAGAAATTTCAGGTGCCTCAATTCATTAATCAGCAGTTGTTGAATTTCATCAAAGGAAGCAAGAAGTCCCATTATCTTGTTCAAGATCATTTTTAATCATAAATTGATTTAGGGTAACCTTTGGCTAAATATGCATTGAGCCCTTGAATGATGCTTTTGTTATCATTTAAAAGTTATTCAATGAGATCAATTCAAAATTAATTACATGGTGAAAAGAAAAATGCACTTGTAAGATTATATCAAAAATGTTCTTTCAAAATAAACTTTTTGCATAGGAGAAAAGAAGTTAAAAGGAAAGAATAAAATAAAAAAGATTGACAAGAGTGGTCAAATGAAAATGTCCACATTATCGTCTATGGAAGATACTTCCAAGGAAAAGGATAAGGGACATTCACCTCAAAGAAACCAGAAAATCCTATAAATAAAAACTGAGGAGGGAGAAAATACTCAGAATTAGAACTCAAGAAGACCTACTACAAGAGATGGTGAAAATCACAGGAAAATGGATGTGACAAGAATGTTCACCATTTGTTTCCATGAAGTGGGAGAAAGAAGCCTTTGTTCCCTGGTGTGGAACATCCTATGAACTTAAATGTTTTATTTACACGTTGAAGTTTGATTAGTTTGTTTTTGGAAATAAAAATGTAGCTATTTCTGGGGGTGGAGATCCAAACGAAAAAAAAAAAAAGAAGAGAAATTATCCACTACATTTTGGAAAGTGTTTACACACAAACACACACACGAGTTTACCTTTCTAGGTGCTGAGTAGGTACCAAGTCCGATGAGAGGAATGCTGTTTCCATCGCTGAGAGCTATGCGGTGATTCGCCGCGCTGAGCTCCATCTTGGAAAGAGTTCAGGACTTCAACTATCTTGGACTGATTGTGCCCATCAATGAGACTTGCGTCTTCTGAAAGGCTGCCCTTGGACCTCTTTTATCTAAAAGAGGGACTGAGGGAGGAGCAGTGGGAGGAGAGAGAGATTAACACATCTATTTCTCAATCTGTTGTGTTTTTTTTTTTTTTGCCCCCTAGGTTATTCTGGAAATCCAAAGTGAGATTGTCCTTTGAACCTCATCAGAGGCCAGTAAATCATTAGGCCATTGAGAACTTATGGTTACTTCTTTGCTGAGAAAAATGTGGCAGCATTGGGAACAAGGAGATGATGTGAGGAACCCAACAGGCAGGTGTATGCCCATGAGCAGCCTTCCTTCTGGAATGCTGGTGGGATGGGGTTGATGCCTGCTGCATGCAGCTGACCCACAGGTTCATGGACACAGCACTTGTGTCCCAGAGGGCCTCGCATTCTTCTCTGATAATACTGTGCTTTCAAAAATTGTCTATTCTGAGAAACTGTCCTATCATGCAGCTTATCTGTTGGTTTGTAACAGGCCCTACCCCCAAAACAAAGGAGCGTGAAGGGTAACAAGACCACCGTGGGCACCATGCAGTAATGACCGGGCATGTTACATACTTACAAACTCCTTAATAAAGACAGTGGTGAGTTGACAAGGCCAGGGAAGATCTACGAATCTCTCTCCTCAGCCTGCCCCTCTTTCCTCCCATCTCCTTTCATCACTCTTGATCATTGCCCACATCATTTGGTGCTTGACCCAACTGGCCTGTGGCATGAGAGAACAAGAGGAAAGCAATGTAGCTGGTTTCTATCAGCTTCTGGGAGCTTCTGGGAGCAAGTGACAGACTTATTTGAAGTTCTTTTCAACTACAAAGGAAATTCTTTTGGAAATTTGAACGTTAGAGTTAGTTACAATTGTTTCCCAGGGCTTTTCTGGAGATTCTGATGCTTCAGGACAGGAAAAGGGTCTGAGATTTTTCTCACCTAATTGATGTCAGAAAACAGCAAACTAAAGAAGAAATGAGCTAGGTGAGGTGGTGGGCACCTGTACTTGGGAGGTACTTGGTGCTTGGGAGGCTGAGGCTAGGAATCACTTGAGTCCATGGGTTTGAGACTATACCAGGCAACCTAGGGGAAGGAAGAAAGGAAGGAAGGATGGAAGGAAAGAAGGAAGGAAGGAAGGAAAGAAGGAAGGAAGGAAGGAAGGAAGGAAGGGAGGGAAGGAGGGAGGGAGGGAGAGAAAGAAAGAGAGAGAGAAAGAGAGATAGAAAGAAAGAGAGAGAGAAACAAGAAAAAGAAAGAGAGAGAGAAACAAAGAAAGAACATATAGCCCAGAACTAGCTTCTCCCCAGTTCTTTCTCCATGTCCTTCTTTTTTGGGGTCACACTTCCCTTATCACTGAAAGATGAAAATCAGTCCTTGTTGTCAAGTCAGGTTTAAACTCAATAGAAAAGCAATTTTACTTATTCCTTACCCTGCATAGTAAGCTTGTAATAGTCTTTTTTGACCTTGACTGACTTTCTTGGTTCATGTACCCAACATTGAATCAATCATAGTGAACATAAGAATGAAAAGATGGATTGTCCTAAGATAATGAAAACTTGCATTTGGGATTACTCCACCTGGGAAGATCCTGGAGGCTGATAAAAGGGGAGATTGTAAAAAGGAAAATAACAAAGCATCACATAAGGAAATAATGCATATTTATTATAGTTGCTTTCAAAGAATTGTGTTATTCTAATATGAGAGCTGTGGATTTGGTGACCATGAAGATAAGTATGTGCTTGATGGTAGAATTTGTCTGTAGCTTTCTTTCTCTGAAATACTCATTATTGCATACATATACATGTGGACACAATGATTTCAACAAAATTGGGAACATGGGCAGTAATGATCCTTATATCATCTGTAAATTGAGTCAACAAACGCTAACTGTGTACCTTCATTTGCTAACACATTGGGTAGTCTATGTTTGTTTTGGTGTCTAGCTCTATGAGCTTTAGCATGTGTACATATTTGTAAACTAGCATCGTTATTGGGTAAGGGGTCACCCCTTCTAGTTTTAGTCAATGAGGGTTCTTCCGCCCATATGCATGCAAATAGTTGCCCAGAGATCAAACTTACATGGTAAGGGTAAACATGGGTTTATTTACAAATAAGAAAAAGCAAAGTAAAAAGAGTCTAGTAGTCCACACCCTCACAAGTGTCTCAAACAGAAAAGAACCATGCTTCTGCTCCTCAGGGAGCTGTGGGGTTTTACCTCCATCTTAGTGTAGTTCAGTCAGAAACCACCAGTTCATGACCTTGTCTTCTTGCCCTCGGCCACTATAGCCAGTATGGAGTGAGTTCCACAACCAACATGAGGTCAACTTGGACCTCTGTCTGTCTCTATCTCTCTCATTCTCCTCTCTGGGTCATCAGGGCAGCTCAGCATTCTGTCATGAATGCCTCTTCTCCACCTTCATCCAGCTCCCTACTTTCAAAGACTAGAATGTTGGGAACCCCAAAAGATTCAACAGTCCTTTTGTTTCCAAAGCAAAACTGTCAGCTCCTGATGCCAGATGCTCGATGCCACATCAGCTCTCCTCTCAAAGTTAGTTCATTTCTTCTTCAAAAGCCAGTTCCAATCTTCTTCTTATAAAGTTTAAACAGAGCTCCCCCAAAAGCTTTATCTCTTTCAAAAGTTCTCTATAGTCTCCCTCAAAAGCTTTATCAAACCCTCCCAAGCAGAACTCCAATTTCTCCCAATTTCTCCAGATTTAGTCTGCTCTCAAAATCCAAAAAACCTCTCCCTCTCAGCCCTCCACCTTTCTTCTTTATCCCCCTTTCCTTTCTTCACCTTTCATCATGAATTCTGATGATGAGATCAGCCACGTTCAGGCTTGATGCAGCTATGACTCTCCACCTGAACCTTGGAACAATAGCACAGGGAGTTAAAAATAGCTTAATATTGAGCAAACTCTACTTAAGATCCAAAACAAAAGATCATCAACCACACCCTGGCATGGTCAATCTTATGGTTCCTCAACTGGGCCTTGGAACAACAGGCACTGGAGTTATATTAGCATTGTATTGACCAAGCCCTGCTTAAGATTTACAGTATCAAAGCAAAAGAAGAAAGTAACCTTCTATCTCTTGGCTTCAGATCAATCTTAACCTTGGTGTCTTCCAGACACATATAATGGTGATGACTAAGATTACCAACAAATAATACTGCCCATATTGGGATCCCAGCTTCAGCATCATATCTGGGATACTGAAAAGTCCCATAACCCAGGTTACTCCTTCATACTCTTTCTTTACATTCTCCTTCACTTGAGCCCCCACCAGGTCACCATCTTTTCCTGTTACTTTAGTTCTACCTTTTGAAAACATGCATTGAATTTATACAGCATGTAGATTTTGAGACTGGCTACTTTCTTTCAACATAAAACCTTTAAGATTCATCCAGGTCATTGCTTGTATCAATAAATTCATTTTCATTGCTCAGTAGTACTCCACTACATATATGTACCATTGTTTGTTGCCCTATTTGAAGGATTTTTTTTTCTAATTTGGGAGTGAAATCAGGCGAGGAAACAGGCAAAACAGAAAACTTAACTAAAGTTACAGATGGGAGCTGTCACTCATGAAGTTTTTTCACAGCATGCAAGAGCAGTAGCAAGACCACACTATCTTAAAAAGGGGCAAGAACAGATTTACTCATTAAAAAACAAAATAGACAAAAGTCACTGAGCAGACAAGGGGCTCCTTTGGTTATCTTACTGCATAGTTTCTGGTGTGGGATCCCAACTCCCAGCATTTGGCAGTAGAGAAGTTCCCTGTTGGGTACAGACTCCAGTAGGTAGTTGATCCAGCTCCTCTCTTATGGTTTCCAGTTCTGCCATGGGGCTATAGTCATATCCCTGTGACTTTTCTTGCTTGTTGGAAAAGAAGGGCACTTCACTGGCATTGAATGCATCTCTGGATCAGGTGTTTGGTTCCCCAGGACCCTGAAACATTGTAGGTTTAGCTCAGTGACAGATCATCACTACAGTTAGTCTCACGGTCTTGTCCTTATGGTTCCCACCATACCCTATTTGGGTCCTATTCAGATGATGTGTGTTTCTAGGGTTTTTGTTTATTCTTCTCCTGTATGTCTGCAGCTGGATTGTTATTTTCCTCATTCCTAGTGTGGTCCGATAGAAGTGGGAGTAAGTCAGAGGGGGGACCCCTCACCAACCTGCACCCCAACAGAGGTGCTGGGCCTTCCAAGCCCAAGGCCTCATGCCCTCTGACCCCGAGACCCTGGTGGAGCAGAACTCACCCTACTCTCACCCCCTACTCCCACCCCCACCAGCAGTGTAGGGCACAACAGTGGCATGCTGGAGCCAAGTCACAAAAGTTTTATTGTCTATATATAAAGTTTTATAGTTTTGTGTTTACCATTTAGACTTATCATCTATTTTTTATGTAAACTTTTGTGTAATATAAGAGACTTGTTTTGTATAATCTAGCAGATTATACAAATGTTCCAATTTCATTGTTGGAAAAACTGCTTTCTCCATGGCCTAACTTGCAGCTTAAAAATCAAAGGTTATATTTTTTGAGTCTATTCTTGGATTTTCTATTTAGTTTCATTGATCTGTATTTTTCTAACCTTCACTGATACTACACTGTCTTAGTTATTGTAGTTTATAATAAGCCTTAAAAGCATGTGATTTTTTTATTCTTCTTTTCCAAACTTTATTCTTATTTTCCAAAGTGTTTTTTTTTTTACTATTTTTGCTCCTTTACTTTCCACATAAATTTTATAATCTGCTAGTCTGTGTCCTTAAAAACTACTGGAACTTTTATTAGACTTGAGTGCAATCTAAGGATTAATTTGTTACATTGACTTCAAGTCCACATGCTTACACACTAAATTTCTCTCCATTTATTTATTTATTGTTTGTTTGTTTTTTGTTTTTGAGACTAGGTCTCACTATTTTTGCCCGTGGAATCACAGGCTCACGTTGCCCAGGGTACCACAGACTCAAGCAATCCCCAGCCTCAGCTTCCCAGGTAGCTGTGATTACAGGCGCATGCCACCACACCCAGCGATAGTTCCTACAAAGATGTTAACAAAATGAAAATAAACATATAAATTGGTAAAAGGAAAAAAAAAACTGACAAGCATTTAGAGCACAAAAAATTTAAACAGTAAACACTCTGTTGACCCATGAGCCCTGCAGCAAAAATAGTACAAATGTATTTTCTTTTCTTTGTGATTTGATAAATAATAACATTTTTCTTTCTTTAGTTTATTATAAACATACACTGTATAATACATATAATATACAAAATATATGTTGCTCTACTATTATTATTATCAATAAGCCTTCTAGTCCATAGTAGTTAATGTTTTTGAGGAACCAAAATTTATATGCAGATTTTTGATGACATTGCTCAACTGTCAATGGTATTTTAAAATGTTTGTTTCCTAAATGTCATAGTGAGGTTGGACTACTATAACAAAATACCATAGACTGGATGATTTTTTTTAATTATATATATATTTTTTTCACATCTTTGTTTTCCCCAGTTCATCCATCACCTCCCCTCCCTGATCACTCCCCCTCATACTCCCCCAGTTGTGTTCTTTAGTTTGGTTGTTAGCTTGTTATGACTTTTCCTCCTGGCCTTTTGTTTGTTTTTCCTATGTTCCATATATTAATGAAACCATTTGGTTTCTGTCTTTTTCTTTCTGACTTGTTTCTGCTAATATGATTTCTTCTAGATCCATCCATGTTATCTCAATTTTGTCATTTTTAGTTGATGAGTAATACTCCATTGTGTATATATACCACATCTTTTTCATCCATTCATCTTTTTTGGGGAAATTTGGGTTGTTTCCATGTCCTTGCAATTATAAATAGTGCTGCAGTAAACTTTTGAGTACAGGTGTCCCTTTGTATAAGTATTGAGGTCTACTTTGGGTAGATTCCCAGAAGAGCAATTGCCAGGCCAAATGGTAGTTCCATTTTCATTAGTTTGAGGGTCCTCCACACTGCTTTCCATAGTGGCTGGACCAGTTTACATTCCCACCAGCAGTATAAGAGTGTTCCTTTTTTTCCAAATTCATACCAGCACTTGTTGTTGCCTGTGTTTTTGATGTGGGCCATTCTTACTGGTGTAAGATGGTATCCCATTGTGATTTTGGTTTGCATTTCCCTAATTGCTAGTGGAATTGAGCATTTTTTCGTGTGCCTGTTGGCCATTTGTATTTCCTCTTTGGAGAAGTGTCTTTTTAGTTTGTTTCCCCATTATTTATTTATTTATTTAAATAATTTTAATTTTACTCATTCTTTAGATTTTACAGTATCAGCAAATGGTTTTGGAAAGCTTCCCCCCCACACCCCCTATTGACAGCCCCTCTGTTCACTCCAGCCCCTTTTCTTGTTGTTTTTTTGATCTATGTTGAGTCCTTTGGTTTCTTTGTTTTCTGTGGCAATGTCCTTTTCTTGGGTGAGGGACTGTGATCCTAGAATATAACAAGCCATGTTGGTAGATGTTCAGTCTTATCTCTGCACTGGGTAGCAGTTCCTTCTCATTTGGAATCTATTAGTCTTTTCTCGTTGTTGAAGGTCTTCAATCAATTCCATTCATTATAGAAGATATTTGTTGTGAAAGGCATCTGCTGAAAGCCTTTGCAGGTCGTTTCCTCTCCTTCAGATTGTAGCTTTGTGTGGGGCTGAGGCCCCAGCTCTGTGACCTTCCTCTTCCATGGAATGGGGAGGGGCATCTCGCTTTCTTGGGTTGCATATCAGTCCTTAGCTTTTGGCACATCCACTCATGTGTGGCCTTAGGGGTGACTCTGTGACAGGTGATGTCCATGATCATTTCTCCAGTCCATTATGCATTGTCTTTCTCACAGTTCCTTCTCTTGCATTCCACTCATATTTGTGCGCAATATTTTGCTCTGCCCCTCATCATTCTATCAGTCCAAAGGATTATTAGTTCTCTTCTCATTCCTTCCGAGGACTAATTGGGGTAAGAGTGAAAGAGAGGGGCCGCCTTTATAGTCCCTCCCTGTCCTCCCATCCCCACCCCCCCCACCGCCATGTGCCAGCCAACCAGATTCCACCTGGTTGGGGACCACTCCCCACACACCACACAAAAGGGAGAGGTGGCTGAATGCTGGAAGGCTGGGCTGCAGCTGCCTGCCTAAGAGGGGCGGTCCTCATCTTCCCATTTTTTAACTAGGCTTTTTGCTTTGTTTTGTTAAATTGTGTGAGTTCCTTGTGGATCTTTGTTATCAGACCCTTATCATTTGTATGGAGGGCAAAGAATTTTTCCCACTTGATTGAGTTTCTTTTTGTTTTCTCCATTGTCTCTTTTGCTGTGTGGAAGGTTTTTAGTTCGATGTAGTCCCAGCTGTTTATGTTCTCCTTCATTTTTTGGTCAGCTGTAGAAGTGAAATGGATCTCTGAAGTGTAATTCATGGAGTGTTTTGCCCAAGTTTTCCACTATGTATTTTATGATTTCAGGTTTACATTGAGGTCTTTTATCCATTTTGAGTTGGTTTTTGTACATGGCGTGAGGGAGTTGAATAGACTGAATGATTTAAACAGCAGTCATTTATTTTTTATCATTTTGGAGGCTGAGAAGTTCAAATCAAGGTGTTGGCAACTCAGTTTCTCATGAGAGCTGTATTCTTGTCTTGCAGATGGTTATTTTTATCCTGTGTCCTCACGTGGTAGAAAGAAGATGAGAATGAATGAGTTCCTCACTGATCTCTTTTTATAAGAGTACTAATCCTATCACTAATCCTATCCTCCCCACCATGACCCAATTACTTCCCAAAGGTCCCATCTCTAAATACCATCATATGAATGATACAGAACTTCAACATATGAATTTTGGAGACACACAATCCAGTCCATTGTAATGGGTTACCCTGCAATTATAATTAGCACTTTATACTAAGTGCTACTAAGTATACTAAGAAGTTACTAAGAAGTCTAGATTAATACCAGTCTAGTTTCAGCAGTTCATTAAAATTGTGATCTTTTAAAATGCTATCCCTCTTCTCCTTTATGTTGTTATTTGTATAAATTACATTTTTATTCTTTGCAGGTAAGTTAACATAGATTTCTAATATTTTAAATGAGTTGCAAACCCACAATGCAATATGTTGGCTTTTATGTTTATCTATGTAGTTATCTTTACCATTGCTCTTTATTTCATCATGGCTTAAATATCCTTTCATTTCATCCTGGAGCATTTCTTGAAGCTCAGGTCTATAGCGATCAACTTTTGTTTCTGTTTATCTGGAAACATGCTAACTCCCTTATTTTTAAAGGGTAGGTTTGCCAGATATAGAATTATTGATAGACATATATTTTTCTTTTGGTCCTGTAGATATGTGACCACATTGCCTTCTAGCCTCTTTAACTTCCAAAGAAATTTTGGTCTTTAATTTTACACAGTAGGTCTCATTTCTCTTGTTGCTTTCTTGATTCTCTCTATCTTTGGAATGTAACAATTTGGCTAGAATGTGTCTTCCTTTAGAAATCCTTGGATTTATGCTTCTTGAAATTTATGGACTTCCTTCTATATTTAAAGATTTTCATTTACTTGAGGAAGTTTTGGACCATTATTTCTTCAAATACTTTTCTTATTTCTTTCTCTCCTTTCCAGCTGAGATCCCTGTTACATTTATTTAGTTATACACACATATGTACATACACACATACATGCATACATACATGTATGTATTGGAATACTTGGTGGCCTCTCGATCTTTTAGGCTTGGTTCATTCCTCCCCTTCCCCACTCTTTTCTCATTTTCTGCTTAAACTGATCTCAACTGATATGTCTTTAAGTTCACTAATTCTTTCTCCTGTTCACTGCCAACTTTCTCCTGAAACACTCTAACTTTTTCACTTCAATCATTTTACCTTTTATCACCAGGATGCCAATTTGGTCCATTTTTATAATTTCTTTTATAATTTATTTTCTGATGATGTAAAATATTCTCCTATTTTTTCTAATACTTTCTCCATAATTTTGTTCATTCATCTGAGCATATTTAAGTTGAGTTGTTTTAATGTCTTATTCTAGTAATTCTAATGCCTGGACATCCTCATGAATAATTTCTAATAATTTTCTCTCTTTCCTCCCTGTGGAATGAGCTACATTTTCTTGTTTCTTGTAGCATTCCTTACAACTGATAGCTATATACTGATTTTGAGTTCACTCATAATATACTTTCAGTGGGTTTTGAAAAATGTATAATGACTATGTATCCACCATTACGGATTCATGAACAATATAGTCTTAGAGCCCTAAAATACTTTCTGGTCTGCTATTCATCCTTCCTTCCTAATATCTATTTACCACTGACCTGATCTTTTTATTATCTCCAAAATTTTGCCTTTTCCGTAATGTCTTTTAGTTGGAATCATATAACTTTTCAGATTGATTTCTTTCACTTAGTACTTTGTATGTAAGGTTACATTTTATGACCTGATAGTTCATTTCATTGCAGTATCACATCCTGTTATTTGGATGCACCACATACCATTCATCCATTCACTTGCTGAAGGACATCTAAATTGCATCCAAATTTTGGCAGTCATAAATGAGGCTGCCATAAATATCCATGTGCAAGATTTTTGTGAGGACATGCTGAAAACTTTAACTAAATGTCATGGAGAGCAATTTCTGAATCATATTCTATGAATTTGTCTAGTGTTGTAAGAAACTGCCAATCTGTTTTCCAAGTGGCTATACCATTTGGAAACCCTACCAGCAATAAATGAGATTTTTTTAAATTTCAGTTTTGATCTTCATTTCTGAAACTTCCATTTGGTCATTCTTTATATATTTCATTTCTTTCCTGAGATTTTTCTATTTTTAATCTGATTGCACAAATGTTTTTGATTGTCTTTGAGGCACTTTTGTAACTGTTCTGATAGGGTCTTTGTTGAATAAGTACATCTCTGACACCTTACCAACTACATTTAGGTTTTCCTTCTTTCAACTGTAATGCACATGTATATTATATAGATGATATTTGGAATATTAAGTTTTAAGATGCTGGGTCCTGTGAATTCCTGGAGAAAGTTGCTGTTTTCACTTTAGAAGGTAGTCAGCGTGGTTTGGGGTTGCAAGGTTCCATCTGCCTTCACGGCACTATGGTTCTACTATCTGTTGGGTTCTCAGATTTGGCAGTGATTCTTGGATTACTCTCACATATACAGCACTGCTAGGGAGTCTGAAACCTAGCAGTGTTCTAGCTGTTGATTGACTTCTCAAACTGTTGGTTATATTGGATAGTATCAGATCCAAGCATATAGTTCAAGGGTAATTCATAAACAGCTTTATGGATCTTGTCCTCAAATTCCTCCCTCCCTCACTATAATCTCTTTGTTTTCCCTTTTTTGTTCTCCCTTTGGTCCACCATCTAGAAAGCCTTAGCTTTGGTTACTTACTTCTCTGTTTACTCCCATGAATGTGCCTGTATCCGGGGCACATGACCAGGGACTAGAAAGAAAATGAAACAAGGGAGGTGCTGGCCAGCCTCTTAGAACCACAGCTATCCTGAAAAGAGTACCTTTTCCTTAAGCATAACTTTGCGTCTTGCTGCTTCCTGTCACCAAAGACTGCTAAACCCCATACCAAGGAATTGCTTGTGAATTAGCACTTACAAAGATGGAAGAAAAGAGTGGGGGCAAATGGGGGAGGGGCACCTCTGAGTGTGATGAGTTTTCCACTACAAGCCCAAACCAGAGACCTTCTCGCCAAGTCCCTCTTCCCCAAGTCACTTCCTGGTGGGAGGGGCAATACTGTGAGGGTTCTGTGGTATTTGCAGTTGGGTCTTCATTCCCAATCCACTGGCTTCTATTTACTTTTCAGAGTCCTAAAATTACTTTCCTATTTTCATTTTATTTTTTTACTTTTCCGATTGAGTTTTATTTTAGGAAAAATGGTTTTACGACAAGACTGACTATGAACTCAGTCTATTTCACCACTGTTAACTTCCCCGCCTCAACCCACAACCCAAAGAATCGAAGCTACTGCTCAGCTGTGAATCAGCTAGAGGCTTCTGTGGAATCCGGAACAAAGTCCTGCAGCTGGACCAGCAGTGCCAGGGACTCAGGGGACTCCCCACCCTGCAGAAGGGTGGCCCCGAGCTCTCTTTGTGGTTTCAGTAGAGTCCCTCCCTTCCTGCACCAAAGACCAACAACAGCCCTGGAGAGAGAAGGGTTGTGCCATGGGCAGAAGTGCCAAGTCCCAAGCACTTCCTGGTTCTAATGCCCCCTGGCCATCTGCAGACCTCTCCTCCCTCCTTATTCCCTTAGTTCCCATTCTCCACCCCAGACCCTTGCTGGCACCCTGGACCAGGGCCTCAAACTAGTACTGGCCTTGGACCAGTCCTTCTACTGCTCTCTGTCAGTCTTGGTGTCAGGCTTTCTGCCCTAGGGTGGGTGCAGAGGCTCTATGAGTCAAGTTCCATGGCCATCTAGGAACTGCCACTGATGAGCAGCCTTTGCTGACCCACCTGCATCTCTGGTGTAGCAGCTGCAGGACCAGGTTTTTAAGAGAGACCCAGGCTGTGTGGAGGCTGTGCAGGTTTGGGGTATAGGTCATGTGGGGGTGCAAAGGAAATCATCCCATTCCTCTTTGGGTTCCTGTAGACTGGGAATGGGCAGACATCAGACCGACTGGTAAGAGAATAGCTGGGCACGGTGGCATGCGCCTGTAATCCCAGCACTGGGAAGCTGAGGCCAGGGATTGCTTGAGTCCATGTGTTCAAGACTACCCTGGGCAACATAGCAAGATCTAATCTCTAAAAAATAGCTGGGTGTGGTGGTTCCCACCTGTAACCCCAGCTACGTGGGAAGCTGAGGCTGGGGATTGCTTGAGTCCATGGTACCCCGGGCAACATGAGCCTGCTTTTCCACAGGCAAAAATAGCTAGTCCTAGTCTTAAAAAAAAAAAAAAAAGGCTCCCATAGATAGGAGAGAGACCCAGCCTGGCTAAGTAACACCCACCTGGCTCTAGATACTGTCTTTTTGTTTGTTTGTTTGTTTGTTTGTTTTTGAGACTAGGTCTTGCTATTTTTGCCTGTGGAACTGCAGGCTCACGTTGCCTGAGGTACCACAGACTCAAGCAATCCCCATCCTCACCTTCCCAGGTAGCTAGTATTACAGGCACGTGCCACCATGCTCAGCTATATTTTTTTGAAACTAGGTCTCACTACGTGCCCCCAGCAGAACTCAAGCCATGATTCCTGGCCCCGGCCGCGGCTTCCTAGGCTGCCACTTGCAGACATGCACTGCCATGCCCTGCTTAGATGCTGTCCTAAATAGCTAATGCAAGGGAGACTGTGGGTAGAAAGGGAGATTCTGTTAGGTCCTTTACTGGGGAAAGCAAAATAAGGGGACTAGAACTTTTGGGGAAGATGTCCACTTGCACAGAGAAGCTCACGTAGAAACTTCAAAAGCAACCTTCACCTCAGAGTCCCTTCCTAAAAGAAACTTCTTGCCAAAGACCTGTTTTGGGGAGGTAGACTTTTATTGCCCAACAGTGGGAGTCTGGCTCCTAGGGTGTTCATCCATGCAGTACTCACTTCCCCTCCTATGTCCTCCGCCACCACATGCCTGGGCATTCAGAAGCTTGAAGATCTTTTCTGGGCACCAGGAAGGTGCTGGTGCTGCTGAATGGTATTATCCAGTAAGCTGGTGATTCATGGTGGGCATCTTGCATAGGATGGATGCATATACAGAATGGCACCATGGTAGCTCACTAAGCGCCCTTAGGGCTGGTACCCACCATTTTGTGGTTCAATGTCATACACTTACTGGCAAAGCAAAAGCTTCCTTGACAGTGAACTTGCCTCTGCTCAAGGCACCTCCAGTTTCAGCCCTGTACTTTGGCATCCCATTTCCTGCAGCTTCAGGGCCTGCAGTGCTGCCAACTGCATGCTAATGGAGAGAATCCTGGGTGTGCCCAGCAACCCCAGCTCCTACAGCAGTGCCACACACACACTGAGAACTCCTGGTGCTATGGGCTCTTCTTCTGCGCTTTCTCCTCAGTGTGTGCTTCACATTCAGGTCGCTCAGGCAAGGGTTCAGGCCTTACAGATTCAGGGACTTCCCAGGCTACCATCCCAGACAGCTCACTGCCAGAGGTGAGGGAGAATGGCCTGCCAATCAGGAGACCCCCACTAGGTTGCAGAGATCAAAGCCATGCTGAGTCTTTTGGGTCTCTGCTGTGCCAGGGGCTGGTCACAGAATTACAAGGGTGGATTCCAGACTGCCAGGAGTTCAAACTTGCTGAAGTCTTGTATGTACACTGCACACGCAGGGTCCAGGCATCAGGCAGTTTCCATGCCTCCCCCACTACGTTATCTCATACTGATGGACTGAAAGAAAAACCCTAATGTTTGCTGAGGCATCTTTGCTCTGGGAACGTGTTAACTAGCAGCTGCGGGAACCTGAGATAACGAAGTGGAAAAGAACAAAACTGTTTTGCTGTGAAGATGGCATGCAGCCAAATCACAAGACGACACCACCACCCCCCTCCCTGCACCCCAGTTTGTCATAGTGCAAGTTGCTGGAGGAAGAAACCGGAGATAAGCCATGGAATCTGGCCTTCATAGCTACAAAAATGTTTTAGGATAAAAAGATGTATCTATCGACTTCAATTTTTCCATTATTCCAGTAAACAGATATCTGACTCTGCAGTGAGGGTCTACTGAGGAACACCTAGCAAGTCAGAACAAAAGACTGTTATGGTTAAAGCCAACATCAAAGCCTTCTTTCAAGTTAATCAAGGGCAGGATGCTTGATGATCCCACGTCGATGGGCATGCATTAGAGGCATGACCAGGAAGATCTGGGGAACCGAATGCATAGCTCCCAACATTGATCTCAGTGAAAACAGTGAAATGCCTTGCTAAGAAGATTGAAATGTCAGTAGGGCATGGTAGTGTGTGCCTGTAATCCAAGCGCTGGGAGACAAGTGTCCAGGGATCGCTTGTGTTCGTGGGTTCTAGAATACCCCGGGCAACATAATGAGACCTGGTCTTGAAAAAGCAGCTGGGTGTCTGTAATTCCAGCTACCTGGGAGGCTGAAGCTGGGATTTGCTTGAGTCTGTGGGATCCAGACTACACCAGGCAACATAGCAAGATCTAGTCTCAAAAAAAAAAAAAAACAAAAAACACAAAAACTGAAATGTGAACAGGGATGGAGAGCATGACTTGATTACAATACCTGATGATGAAGACAATATCTGGTTAGCCAACACACACCCTCAAAGCTAAAAAATTCCAAGGATATGTGCATGCCCTGCTCTTCCTATCCCTTCTGATTGATACTGTGTTTCTATCAATAGAAAGGCCAGGGTCCTTTCAGCATACCCACCATCAACAAACTGTCTCCACGACTGTCTATCTTTTCTTTATCAGAGAGTTGTCCCCTAAAGCCTGTTTCTAATTGTTGCCTCACAAGGCAATGTTATGGTGTAAATAGCTCTTGATATTATATGTAGCAACACTTCCTTTACCCACTAAAGAGAATGTAAACAGTTGTCACCTTCCTTTATCCCTCCAACAGAAGGAATATGTTTCTCTGTCAAATGGGTTCATTTGCAGCATTTATCCATTATGGAGACCAGAACCCTCTGAAGGTTGGGACCAGCATGAGGAGGAAGCTGATGCTGTCTCCTGGGTTTGAATCTTCATTTTTTGAATCATGTCTTATATATATTTCTCTTTAAAATAGTTGACACTGGTGAGTCTTTCAGTTAAGATCTTTTATACCTGCATTCAGTGCTAGAGTAAGAGTATGCTTCCATCTTACCTGGAACTAGAAGGCTCATATATTTCTTATTTTATTACATATCTTGAATAAGTTTATGCACTTAAATAGTGGTTTGCTTTCCTTGTGAAAATGACAGGCGTTATTGTCTATATACTTATACTTCTCAAACATTGATACTTTCCAAATACCCTTACCAATAAAAGAAACACTTGTGAATTATTTTTCTCTGCTGATATAAATTCTCAAATAATTTTAATAATTACAGTAATGCAATTATTTTTGAGTACTATGTCCTTACCATGGATTCACTTCATAAGAATAGTCACAATTTTATATGTTGGGTGCACCGATTGGTGTTGAAAGCTTATGTCCACCTAAAAATTCAATACATGATCTTATTTGGAAATAAGGTCTTTGCAGATGTAATTATTTAAGCTCAAAGTGAAGCATGATAACACCAAAGCCAATGAATTGTGTTATGAGCGGACAGATATGCAGACTGAAGGAACAATGTCATGTGATGTGAATCAGAGTTTGAAATGATCCATCTAGAAGGTAAAGGAATGTCCAAATTTGCTGGTAGTTGGTAGACACCAGGAGGAGGTAAAGAAGGATTCTTTTCTGGAGTCTATAGAGGAAGCATGACTCAATAGACACCTTGATTTTGGACTTTTTGCTGCCAGCATTGTGAGAAAATGCCTGTGCTGTTGTTTTAAGATGCTTGGTTTGGAGCAACTTGTTATGGGAGCATGTGAAAAGAAATACAGTGAGCAATATTATCATAGAAAGAATTTTGACTCTTCCAGATAACCAAGCCCACATTTCAGGTCATTCAGAAGTGACTTATGTGGTTCATCTGATTGGTGAAAGGATTTTTTTTCAATAAATGATACTGAAACAAGTGGACATCGCTTGTATGGAGTGGTAAGGGACATTGGATAGCCAAAACGTCTTCAAAGGGGAGAATAAACGTAGGAAGACTCATATTTCTAAATAACAAACTTCACTATGAAACAAAATACTCATGACAGTCTAATAATAATGTAGCAATAGATGTGAAGTTCACTAGGATGGATTTGAGAAACAAACTCGTGTAGCTATGACCTGATTTTCAACACTGGTGGCAAAGTTATTCAATGGGGAAGGGGGAAATAGTCTTTTCAACAAATGGTACTGGGGTAACTTCATAGCCATGTGGAAAAAAATAAAGTTGAATCCTTACCTCAGACCACACGTAAAAATTAGCACAAAATAGATCAAATATCCAAATGTATATCTGAAGAAAACATAAAGGTAAATTTTCATGACTTCATACTTTCACCAAATGCCAGTTGATTAAACTTGTGTACATCTATTTCTGGACTCTGTCTTATTGACCTTCTTCTTTGCTCTTTATCAGTATTATAGTACCTTGATTACTCACAGCTTTTCAAAAATTGTCTAACATCTGTGTTTTTTGTATTGATAGACTCAAAGGACTTTTATTCTTATGAAATAGTGTGCAAGTATGGACTTTTCCTAATGATAACTCAGGGGGAAAATTGTCATCATAAACCTGAATTAAATCTCCCCTTGATTTTTATAACATATATAAAATAAATTACATGTTTACATATTAAGTATCCATAGTTTTTTATTTATTTTTACATAGAAGCTGGCCACACCTGGAGGGGAGGCCTCTGGTAGGTTTGCATCCTCTGGTGCAGAGACCACTGAGGGGTGCAGGTCAGCTGCTCCCTCACTCTGGGGGTTGCCGGGTCACTCCAGCTGCCTCCATGTGGTCCAAGGCTTCACCCCTTCCACCCTGGGTTCAGGTGGGAGGGTCTACACCCCCTCCAGGTTGCGCACCTGGAGGGGAGGCCTCCGGTAGACCCCTCAAGCCTGGAGAGCCCAGGAGGGGGGATCAGGTGGGGTTTCAGCCCCATCCACCAGTGGATGGTTATTGCACAGGGCAGCCATCTGCAGCCCGGATCGGCAGAAGCATGTTGCCCCCAGCAGCCAAAGGGGGACTTAAATGGCACAGGCATGGCTACCCGGGCCCCACCCCCATGCAGGGAGGTATCTGCGCAGGGGTGGGAGAAATGCCTCTTCCATTTTACTCTCACTCCAGCCAAACTTTAGGAGGAAGAAGAACCTGCATAACACAAACCCCATCATAAAATGGGGGAGGGTCCAGGTAGAAAATCCAGCCCACAAGCCTGAGCTGAACACAGCAGATGGACAATCGAGAGAACCAGTGTATGCGAGACAGGGGAAGCAACTGTGGAAACACGATGTCACAAAGCACACCTATGCACTCACCGGGTCCGGAAGAACCAAGACCTCATTTCGGAGATGCCTTCCAGGAAAGCAAGGCGCCCCTCCCCATACTATGGGAGAGGAGAGGAAGACCAAAGGCTGGGGACATTGGCCCCACTGCAAAGCTGAAAGCTGAGACAGAAGAGACGATCTACAGTGGCCATTCACAGATGCCTTTATCCACAGAGAAACTTCTTCACCAACACTGGCTGGGGGTGAGACCCCCGAAATCTGACGCCAGAACCGTAAGGTAAAACAGCAAACCCCAGAGATGGGATTGGAGAAGACAGCAATGAGAAAGCATGGACAGACCACAAATAAACATAGACTAGCTGCCCAACGCAAACATAAGACTGAAAACCTACCAGCAAGTCTCACCTGGTTCAAAGAACACAGTCCCTCACCCAACGAAAGAACACTGCCACAGGAAAGAAAGAGACTAATAGACTTAACACAGGCTTGCAAACAACAAAGAGCAGGGTGTGAGAGAATGGAGGAGACATGGGGAGGAGGAAGAGAGGTACCCCAAAAACCATTTACTGAGGTTGTGATCTAAAGAATAAAAATAAACAAAAGTTAAAAAAATAAATAAATACAAACACAAACTTCATGTAAGATTCAAATAAATAAGTAAATAAATAAATAAATAAATGGAAGCTTGTTCACGCTCTAACTTCACACATAAAAATAATAAGCTTTAAATGTATAGAATAAGCTTTAAATGTATTATAAAGATTTAGATATGAGGCTTGCAATAATAAAAACATAGAACAAAACATTGATGATATGTCCCATGATATATTTTTGGTGACTTTGGTGACCTGTCCCTATGACAAGGGAACTAAAATTAAAAATAGACAATTGAGATTATCTCAAGTCAAAAACTTTTTACATGAGCAAAGGAGAAGGCAATTAAAAAGACATCAAAAATATTACACAATATGTAACTGATAAGGGAATATTCAAGATAAGTAAAAAATACAATTCTACAACTTTGGAAAAAAGGGCAGCAGATATGAAAAGACAGTTTGCCAAAGCATCGCTTCATCATCACTTCCAACAATAGATATAGATTAGCCAGGTGCGGTGGCAAGCACATGTAATCCCAGTTACCTGGGAGACTGCAGCTGGGGATCGCTTGAGTCCACGGGTTTGAGATAATACCAGGCAATAGTGAGACCTAGTCTCTAAAAAAAATGGTTAAATGTCATATTCATGAAAATTGCAAAAATTAAAAAAAAAAACTCCAATAACAGTGCTAGAGAGAATGCAGAGAAAGAGAAACCCAACTTATGCTCTTGGTAAGAATATAAACTGATTTAACTATTATGGAAAGGTATCTGAATTTACCTTAAAAATGGAAATATCCTAAGACCCAGCAATCCCACTCTTCGATAGCCAAACAAAGAACTTGAAAACATTAGTGCAGAAAATCATGTGTTGTGGGGCATCGATATAGATAAAGAGATATACCTTAGATAAAGGAACACCTTTACCTATTCTCCTCCCTCTCTGGCACACCAGAGATGCTTACTGGCAAGTCTCTTATCTGTGACAGCAGCCTCCTAACCTCCTAGGAATGTCCCACCAAAGAGACATGTCCCTGAAAGACAAAAGTGTTTACCCCACAGGTACTTTTCCTGTTAGGTAATGAATCCCCTATCCTCCTACTGTACATGCCACATACCACAGGATCCTGGGTTTTTTCCTTCCTTTTTTCTTTCATTATGATCATTCCTCTTCCAAGGTATCTAAGAGACCTTAAACTCCTAATAAATTAGTTTGACTCAGGCTTACAAAGTCCCGATTTGTGAATTCACCTCTCAGATCTTATCAGTCTCTTTCATCCTTTCTTCTCTTCCCACAGGCGGCTTCCAACAGTTTTGTGATATTTATAGCACCATTATTTATGACATGGTGGAGCCTAAGGACATGGAAGCAGCCTAAATATCCAAATTGGGATACTACTCCAACACAAAAATGAAATGCAGCCATTTTCAGCAAAAAGGCAGAGAAATATATCACCCAAATCAGAATGATAAGAATAAATATTGGACATTCATGTAGCAGATGAGTTGAGAAATAAAATACTTACAGAATTTACTGGGTATTAATAAACACCATGATGGTTTTGAGTTTAAGAGGAAGGGGAAGGGAAAGGAGTCAGGGGCCATAAGGGATGGTGGTGGCTAAAAAAATGCTGGAATGATGTGGTTACACTATAATCTACTTAGTTACATACTTGACCATTCTATTGATTATGGTTGGATATTTATTTATTTATTTTATTATTTACATATTTATATGTATATTATATATTGTTGTATTCCCTATGATTCTCCCACCACCATATCACCTGTGAACCCTCATCTTGATCTTTTGTGTTTGTCCTTTCCTTGATTTCTTCCTTCCTTCCTCCCTGTCCCTAGCTATATGCTTTAATTCTGTTATCAGTGTGATCGTTTTGATTTTTTTTTTTTTACTTTTTGTTTGTTTTCCCTATATCCCACCTCTAAGTGAGACCATCTGGTTTTCCTCTTTTCTTTCTGGCTTATTTTCACTAGCATGATTCCTTCTAGGTCCATCCAGGTTATCACAAATACCTCAAGTTTTTCTTTTTCGATTGCTAATTAATATTCCATGTGTACATATACCACAACTTTCTAATCCATTTGTCTGTTTGGGGGCATTTGGTTTGTTTCCATACCCTGGCTGTTGTAAACAACACTGCAATAATCATCCATTTGCAGTTCCTTTGAATTAGTGTTTTGGTCTCCTTTGGGTAGGTTTCCAATAGTGGAATTGCTAGATCAAATGGTAGTTCCATTTTCAGTGGTTTGAGGGTCCTCCACACAGCTTTCCATAATGGCTGGTTATGGTTGGCTACTTAGATGATTACTCATTTTTCATTATTACAAACAATGTTGCAATAAACACTAAAAAGAATAAAAGGATAATAATAGTACCGATTGATAACTTCCATAAAGAATTTAAGGTCAATATCACAGTGATTATGAAAACATCTGCTTTCGAATATTTTAGGCAACAAGATAATCTGTGCCAAAATTACCCCAAAGAGAAAAACAAGTTTTCATCAGAGTGATGTGGCAATTTCCATCTGGATAAAGTAACCCTGACTTATAATACTATCACTTGCTATTTTTTACCTACTGATATTTGTATTCACTTTTGATGCATTCTTGCCCCATATGTTTGGATTTAGCCAAGTTTGTAAACCAACATTCCATCTTGGTGATGCTTATTTACAATGAAAGAAATATGAATCTCAATTATGGGTGACCATATAAGGCAATCAGCCTTACCTCCTTACAGGGATGCCATGGGGTAACTACTAATGTCATGGGGTAAAAACAATAGGAATTGCCTGGATTAAAAGAGATTAAATACATATAATATATGTTATGTGTGAATTTTTACTGAATCCTATCTTTAAAAGAACTGCAAAAGAAAACCACACATATATGGTCAACTAATCTATGAGAAAGGAGAACAAACTATAGACTGACACAAGGAAGACCTCTTCAATAAATAGTGTTAAGAAAACTGGACTGCAATACGCCAAAACATGAAGCTAGAGTCCTCTCTCACACCATATACAAAAATCAACTCGAGGCCAGGCATGGTGGCACATGCCTGTAAGCAGCAGCCTAGGAAAAAGTGGCCGGGGTCAGGGATCATGGTTCGAGTCCTGCCGGGGCCACGTAGCCAGAGAACTAGTTCCAAAAAAATATAGCTGGAGGCCGGGCATGGTGGCTAGTGCCTGTAAGCTTCAGCCTATGAAGCGGCTGGGGCTAGGGATCGCGGTTCCTGTCCCACCTAGGGCCGGCAGTGAGACCTAGTTCCAAAAAAATAGCTGGGCGTGGTGGCACGTGCCTGTAATCCCAGCTACCTGGGAAGCTGAGGCTGGGGATTGTTTGAGTCTGTGGTACCCCGGGACAACGTGAGCCTGTGGTTCCATGGGCAAAAATAGCGAGACATAGTCTCAAAAAAAAAAAAAAAAAAAAAGGAAAAGATAAACATCTGGGAGTACATTAAACTAAAAAGTTCCTGTACAACAAAAGAAACAATAATCAAAATGAAGAGACACCTAACTGAAAGGAAGAAACTATCAGCTCACCAAACAACAGATAAATGATCAATAGCAAAGATCTACAAAGTTATAAAAGGTACTTTCTTTATACATGAGTCATATAAATATTGTCAGTTGTTAACCTGAATTTTAAAATTGTGTAAACAGGTTTATTTTTTCATTGCCATAAACCAGGGGAACTGCATTGCCATGTAAGAAAATTTACGGTAATTTCTGTTATATAACCAGTAAAAACAAAGTAAACAATCCTAAAAAATGGGCAGAAGAGGTAAAAAGACACTTCTTCAAAGATGAAGCACAATGAACAACAGACATATGAAAAAATACTCAACATCACTAATTATCCGGGAAATGTGAATCAAAATACAATGAGAACCACCTCACTGCAGTGAGAATGGAAAAACTGGAAACAACAAATGCTGGGAAGGATGTGGAGATAGAGGATCCCTCTCACATTGCTGGTGGGAATGTAAACTGACATGGTCTCTATGGAAAGCTGTGTGGAGGTTCCTCAGAACACTAAAAATGCATCTACCCTATGATCTAAAGATTCCACTCCTGGAAATATACCCAAAGGATACAAAAACACTAATTCAAAAAGAAACCCACATCCTATGTTAATTGCAGAACTATGTTCACAATGGTCAGGATACAGAAATAACCCAAATACCCTCCAAATAGACGAATGGTCAAAATGTTGTGGTATAAATGTGCAGTAGAATGTTACTCAGTCATCAAAAGAGACAAACTCATGTCTTCTGTGGCAGCATGGAAGGAGCTGGAAGGTCTTGGGCTGGGTGAAATTAGTCAAAAGGAAAAAGACAAATACCAGATGGTTTCATTTATCTGTGGAATACAGAGACACCAGACAAAAGGTCAAGAAAAAGTCAAAACTAACAAGCTGACCATAGATCTGAAGCACACAGCAAAGGAGGAGGAGCAAGGGGGGCAAATTAGGGGAGGGATGAACACAAGGGACTGATGTTTCATGGATGATATGGTGACAGGAGAGCTAAGGAGTTAAGGAGACTACAATAATATTCTTTAAAATTTTGTAATTAAAAGAGTTGAGAACTGTAGAAATTAAAAAATTGGATATTTCAAAATTATGTTTCATTTTCTTCTATGACAAAGCCATTTCCCTGGTTTATGGCAAAAAATAAACCTTAATATAATTTTTTAAAATTTAGGTTAACAACTGAAAAAAATATGACTCTAATATATAAAGAATTATCTTTTATTTGAAAGAGAAACACAGTATTTCATACGATCTCTTTCAGGGATCACTACCATTTCTAGTCTAACACCCAGAACCTAAAAATCTTTTAAAAATATTTTTTCTGGTTTGTTAGATTGTTTTAGGAAGGTTAAATATAGTCTCTGTTACTTCATCTTGGACAGAAGCAGGAATCCAAGAATTAATGACAGAAATAAAAATAGAACTTTTTAAGGAATAAACTGATGAGATCTATGATTATCAAACATTTAGATATCATTTGGGGAACATTATCTTCTGGAAACATATTCCATAGATAATATGTACATATATTAGTAGATGAATATTAAGCAGTCAATAAAGCATATAAATGAAGCTAAACCAGATGATGTGGAGGGATTTCTCTGTGCAGCAAGGAGAATAAGGAAGAATTTGTATGATACAATCCCATCATTTTTAGAGGGAGACTTGCACCCCAAGTGTGTGCAAAAAGTATGTATTTGTATATACATGTGTATGTGTGTGCATGTGTATAGGATTATGTTATGTTTGACTAAACAAGCATGAGTTTGAATACAGGAATGTACATATGAGATTGTTAATAAGGACAATAAGAAGGCATGAGAAGATAATGTTACCGAGGGAGATCCAGGAGGAAAAGATTTTCTAAAATATGACTCAAACTTTTATCATAGAAGTTAAATTAGATCACTAGATCAATGAGATCATGATAATAATTTAATCGTCTAATTCCTTTCTTATTTTTTCTTTATTTATATATAAATTTCACATCATTGTAATCCCAGGGATTTACCTCCCCTCCACCCTCCCCTCCACTCCCTCCCTTTCCCTCCTGCTCAAAGTTGTATGCTTCAGTTTGGTGTTTAGCTTGTTTTGACTTTCCTTCAAGGTTTTTGTTTATTTTTACACTATATCCCATATGTTAGTGAAACCATTTGGTTTCTGTCTTTTTCTTTTTGACTTGTTTCTGCTAATATGATTTCTTCTAAGTACTTCCATGTCATAAAATTGTCAAATTTGTCATTTTTAACTGATGAGTAATATTCCATCATGTATATATACCACATATTTTTCATCCAGTCATCTGTTTTGGGACATTTAGGTTGCTTCCATGTCTTTGCAATTATAAATTGTGCTGCAGTAAACATCCAAGCACAGGTGTCCCTTTGTACCCACATTGAGGTCTCTTTTGGGTAGATTCCCAGGAGAGCAATTGCTGGGTCAAATGGTAGTTCCATTTTCATTAGTTTGAGGGTCCTTCATACAGCTTTCCATAGAGGCTGGACCAGTTTACATTCCCACCGGCAGTGTAGTAGTGTTCCTTTCTCTCCACATCCTCACCAGCAGTTCTTGTTGCCCTTTCTTTGGATGTGGTCCATTCTTACTGGTGTAAGGAGGTATCTCATTGTGGTTTTGATTTGCATTTCCCTTATTGCTAGTGACATTGAGCAATTTTTCATGTGCCTGTTGGCCATTTCTATTTCCTCTTTGGAGAAGTGTCTTTTTAGTTCTTCTCCCCATTTTTTGATTGGGCTTTTTGTTTTGCTTTTGTTTAGTTATGTGAGTTCCTTGTGGATCTTCATTATTAAATCCTTATCTCTCTTGTGGAGGGCAAAATTTTTTTTCCCATTCAGTTAGGCTTCTTTTAGTTTTTTCTGTTGTCTCTTTTGCTATACAGAAGCTTTTTATTTTGATGTAGTCCCATCTGTTTATGTTTTCTTTCATTTTTTTCCCATCTGTAGATGTTTCCAGAAAGGGATTTCTGAATTGTAATTCATGGAGGGTTTTGTCCAAGTTTTCCTCTATGTATGTAATGGTTTCAGGTCTGACCTCTAAGTCTTTTATCCATTTTGAGTTGATTTTTGTACATGGAGTAAGGGAGTTGTCTTGGTCTATTTTTTTTTTGCAGGTCTTAGTCCAATTTTCCCAACATAATTTATTGAAGAGGCTATCTTTGTTCCAAGGTAGGTTTTTCACACCTTTGTCAAAGATAAGTTGACTATATATGTGTGGCTTTATTTCTGGGCTCTCAATTCTGTTCCATTGGTCTGACTGTTTTTGTACCAGTACCATGCTGTTTTAATTATTATGGCTTTGTAGTATAGTTTGAAGTTTGGAATTGTAATACCTCCATTTTCTTTTTTTCTGGTCAGGAGGCTTTTTGATATTTGAGGTCTTTTGTTATTCCATATGAATTTCAGTAATTTTTGTTCGATCTCTTTAAAAAATGTCATTGGGATTTTTATTGGGATTGCGTTGAATCTGTAGATTGCCTTTGGTAGGATGGCCATTTTGATAATATTAAATCTTCCAATCCATGAGCAGGGAATGTCTTTCCATTTCCTTACGTCTTCTTCTATCTCTTTTAGCAGCATTCTAAAATTTTCTTTGTATAATTCTTTCACGTTTTTTGTTAGGTTTATTCCCAAGTAATTAATTTTTTTTGGTGCGATGGTAAATGAGATGGTTTTTCTTATTTCTTCTTCTTCTATTTGACTCTTTGCATATAGGAAAACCACTGACTTCTGTGTGTTGATTTTGGATCCAGTTACCTTACTGAACTCGTTTATTATTTCAAGCAATCTTTCTGTGAATTTTTTTGGGTTTTCTATATAGAGAATCATGTCATCAGCATATAATGATAGCTTCAGTTCCTCTTCACCTATTTGTATCTCTTTTATAGCTTTCCTTTCTTATTTTGAAACTTAATTTTCTCTACAATATTATATTCATCTTAAATAGACACCTGGTCAATATACAAGACTCATCAGTTTCTAAAGGTGAAAAATACAGTGTCTGAGATGAAAAATCCACTGGATGGGATTAACAAAAACTCAGTTATTGTGGCAGAAAATGTTAGCAAACTTGAAACCAAACATAGCAATAGAAATGATTAAAAGTGAAAGAGAGAAACATTTAAAAATACAAAGAACATCTGAGAGCTGTGGGACATCCATCAATCAGCTTACTACATGAATAACTGGATTCTGAATAAATACATGAAGAAATAATGGTAAATACTTTCCAAGCTTAAAGAAAATTATAAACCCTCATATCTAAGAAATGCCAGCAATCTTCAAGCACAATGATAATGATAAAGGGTACAGTTAACCAGGAGGACATAATAACCCTAATCATTTAAGAATCTAACAACAGAGCTTTAAAATACATGAACTAAAAAATTGGCAGTCAGCAAAGAAAAGTGGATAAATCTAGTTCTAGTCATAGATCTCAATACCCTTCTCTCAATAACTGAGAGAATACTTAGACAGGAAATCAACAAGGATATAATAAGCTTGAAACACTATCAACCAACTTGACATAATATTTGTAGAATACTTGACTGAACAAGAGTAGAACACACATTTCCCCTACATATACATGAAACATTCACAAAAATACAGCTTATTTTGACCATAAAACATATTTAATTCAAAAGGATTCAAGCCATAGAATATATGTACTATGATCATAATGGGATTAAATTGAAAATCAGACACGAATATTTCTGGGAATTCCCTGTGAAAAAAAAATTTTTTTTGAGACTAGGTCTTGCTATGTTGCCCAGGGTAGTCTCAAACCCGCAGACTCAAGTGATCCCTATCCTCAGCCTCCCAGGTAGCTGGGATTACAGGTGCATGCCACCATGCCCAGCTGCCCTGTGAAAATTAATAGGCAGCAAGGATATTTAAATGAGGACAGGAGACCCAAAGGGGTGCTGGTGCTTGCCTACCCAGCATGTGACAGGACCCACAGGCCAGCATTTTGACGGGAAAGGATGTTGCTTCCCCCACTCTGTGGTAGGAAGGAGGAAACCTTACCTGCGGTTCCTCCAGGGGGCCTGGTATAAGGAGTGCTAGCGATGGCTGGAGGGGAAGTGCGTATGAGTCTTACCACGAGACTACACTACCAAATGGTCTTTTTTTTTTCCCTCTATTTAATCTCCAGGGGTGAGCGGGTGGGAGGGGGAGGTGGTGGGTGACCCCCAGGGATTGAAATGATGTGAAATATAGATAAATAAATTAAAAAAAAAAAATAATCTCCAGGGGTCACCCACCACCTCCCCTGACCACTCCAGCTGGTCTCCACCCTCCCATTGTGTGTTTTCCTTTGGTTGTGCATATATTAGTGAAACCATTTGGTTTCTGTCTTTTTCTTTCTGACTCATTTCTGCTAGTATGATTTCTCCTAGGTACATGCAAGTTTCAATAAATTCATCAAGTTTGTCATTTTTAATTGAGTAATACTCCACTGTGTATATATACCACATCTTTTTCATCCATTCATCTGTTTTGGGACATTTGGATTATTTCCATGTTCTTGCAATTATAAACAGTGCTGCAATGAACATCTGAGCACAGGTGTCCTTTTGTACCCACATTGGGGTCTCCTTTGGGTAGATTCCCAGAAGAGCAATTGCTGGGTCAAATGTTAGTTCCATTTTCATTAGTTTGAGGGTACTCCACACTGCTTTCCATAGTGGCTGGACCAGTTTACATTCCCACCAGCAATCTAAGAGTGTTCCTTTCTCTCCACACCCACGCCAGCACTTATTGTTGCCTGTTTTTTTGATGTGGGCCATTCTTAAGGGTGTAATGTGGTATCTCATTGTGGTTTTGATTTGCATTTCTCTGATTGCCAGTGTTGTTGAGCAATTTTTTATGTGCCTGTTGGCCATTTGTATTTCCTCTTTGGAGAAGTGTCTTTTTCGTTCTCCCCATTTTTTGATTGGGCTTCTTGTTTTGTTTTTGTTTAGTTGTGTAAGTTCCTTATGGATCTGAGTTATTAAACCCTTATCACTCTTGTAGAGGGCAAAAACATTTCCCCATTTGGTTGGGCTTCTTCTAGTTTTTTTGGTTACTTCTTTTGTGGTACAGAAGCTTTTTATTTTGATGTAGTCCCATCTGTTTATGTTTTCCTTCCATTTTTTGCCATCTGCAGCTGTTTCCAAAAAGGGGTTTCTGAATTATACTTCATGGAGGGTTTTGCCCAGGTTTTCCTCTATCTATGTTATTGTTTCAGGTCTGACATCTAAATCCTTTATCCATTTTGAGTTGGTTTTTGTACATGGTGTGAGGATGTTGTCTTGGTCCATTTTTTTTGCAGGTCTTAGTCCAATTTTCCCAACATAATTTATTGAAGAGGCTATCTTTGCTCCAATGTAAGATTTTCTGTCCTTTGTCAAGGATAAGTTGACTATATATGTGTGGTTTTATTTCCAGGCTCTCAATTCTGTTCCATTGGTCTGATTGTCTGTTGTTGTACCAGTACCATGCTGTTTTAATTATTATGGTTTTGTAATATAACTTGAAGTCTGGAATAGTTAAACCTTCATTCTCTCTTTTTTTGACCAGGAGATTTTTTGATATTTGAGGCCAAATGGTCTTTTTCTTGTTGTTTTCAAATCCATTTTGATAGTGGAGGAACTGATTGGATTTTGTTTTAATTTGTTGGGGTATAAGAGAAAATGTCCCATATTCCTCTAGGTTGACTTTGATTGGTAAATGATCAAACAAGCACGAGACAGATGCATGAGAGAAGAAAGCCAGAAAGTTTGAGGATAACATATTTACCTGCTATAAAGTTGCAAACTAAGGGAGAGGAGATGATTCACAAAGTCCATCAGTGGATGCCTGCCACATCAAGAAACTTCTTTACTGACAATGGCTGGGGGCAAGCCATACTGAGCCAGAGGGCAGAGCTATGGGATGAAGGGGCTACAGATTGGCAAGGAGAATGGATGGCAGAGGGCAGCCAGAAATGAGAAGACAGTGATAGACCTCAAATGAGCACAGACTGGCTGCCCAATGCAAAGCTAAGACTGCAAACTGAAAAGCACAGTATGCTGTGTCCCAGGAACACACTCTCTGGCAAAAGGACAATTCCATAGAAAAGGGAGACCAATGGACTTAACGCAGACCAACAAACAAGGAGAAAGGAGTCTGAGTGAATAGTGGGGGTGTCGAGGGAGAAGGGAAAACATTCCAGCAATCATTTACTGATGTAAGAAATTAAAAGAATGGGAGCTGGGTGTAGTGGAAAATGCCTGTAATCCCAGCATTGGGAGGCTGCAGTCAGGGATCACTTGAGCCCACGCATTCGAGACTATCCATTCGATAGTCTCGAATATTCGATATTCGAGCAACATAGCAAGACCTAGTCTTGAAGAGAGAGAGAGAGAGACAGAAACAGAGACAGAGACAGAGACAGAGAGACCGGGGCTAGGGATTGTGGTTCGAGTCCCGCCTGGGGCCTGTAGCGAGACCTAGTTTCAAAAAAATGGCAGGGCGTGGTGGCGTGTGCCTGTAATCCCAGCTACCTGGGAAGCTGAGGCTGGGGATTGCTTGAGTCTCGGATACCCCAGGCAATGAGAGCCTGTGGCTCCAAGGGCAAAAATAGTGAGACCTAGTTTCAAGAAAGAAAGAAAGAAGGAAGGAAAGAAGGAAAGAAAGAAGGAAAGTAGGAAAGAAAGACAGAGAGAGAAAGAAAGAAAGAGAGAGAGAAAGAAAGAAAGAAAGAAAGAAAGAAAGAAAGAAAGAAAGAAAGAAAGAAAGAAAGAAAGAAAGAAAGAAAGAAAGAAAGAAGAAAGAAAGAAAGAGCAATTAAAATAATGAATAAAAAAACCATTTACCTGCTACTAACGTGGCAGACCTGCCATGACTGTCACCTGTGTGGCCTCAGACCCTCTGTTAAACAGCTTAGCTAAGACAGGGGAGGTTGAAGGAAGAAGGAAACAGTCAGGAGGCTACTGAGCAAAAGCACAGTTGATAGATGCCAGTTTCACTTCTGCTTTCTCCATTGCAAAGATATAAGGGCATTAGCTCTTTCTGGGAGAGGCATTAGAGAGAAAAGTTTATAAATAAATATCAAAAGTAAATCTCCATCCAATATTCAGACCCCCTCTTAGAATGTGAAGACAATTTGAAGTAGATAAAAGTACTCATTTGTCTGACTTTGGAAGCCAAACCTAAATTTTATTTCAATTCTTAAAAAAAAAAAGAAACAGTTAAAATTGTTCAGGAAAGCTTACCAACAAGATTCTATCCTCTTGCCCAGAAGTTAGGGGTTTGCTTATGTAAGTCCTGTTCAGGATTTTCTTTTCGGGATCTGGAAGATTCCCTCCAATGTTCGGCTTGACCCTCACCAAGTGTGTGAACTCACTGGCACAGGTCAGAAAAGCCCTCAAGCTTTGACCAAAAAGACATTTTTTAAATTTTATTTATTTTATTTTTTGTGGGAAGAAAACATGTTACAGATAGATATACATATTACAATACCATAATTACAAAATTATAAACCATGCAAAATAATATATTATTTAGTCATATGTGTGATTTAAAAGTTTCAAATACCGCAGGAATGATAAACATCAAATTCAGTGTACTGGTTATTATTTCTGGGAATGTATAGTGGGGAATAGGATAGAAGAGATGTTCGCAAGAATGTCAACTGTCTCTGTAATAGCTGATTTAAAAAATGTTTTTAATTTTGTGTATAAATTTATATATTTATATATATATTTATATATATTTATATATATATTACATTATTGCGTACCCCAGGGTTTTCCCATTTCCCTAACACCTGTTAACGATCCTATTCTTTTGTGCCCTCTGCCTCCACCTCCTTCTTCCCCCTCTTCCTCTCTCACTCCATCGTTCAGCCTCGAAGATTGTTTCTAATTTTTCTTATTCATTTGTTTGTTTTTCCCTCTGTCATGTGAGACCATCCTGTATCTCTTTTTCTTTTTAGTTTATTTCTGCTAATATGAATCCTTCTAGCTTCATCCATGTTGCTGCAAATGACATATGTTTGTCCTTGATTGATGCATAGTTTTCCATCGTGTACATAGACCACATTTTTTCATTTATCAGTTTGGGGGCATTGGGTTGTTTCCCTATCTTGGCAATTGTAAACAGAGCTGCAATAAACATGTGTGTACAGGTCTCCCAAGAAGACATATTTTGAAGTGGCAGATTTTTGCTTGCCTACCACTCACATGGGATCCAGAGACTGAGCATTGACTTCTCTGAGGATGGTGAAGAGACAAGTGTGAGCACACAGCGCACCCCTCACAGTCACCACTTTCCATCAATCTGCGAGTCTTAGGTTAAGTCTCCTCCTAATGGGGAGTGGTGGATGGGGGGATGGGGAGTGAGGAAGTGGGGGTGGAGAAGACTTCCAGCTTGGTGGCACATGCTGGCAGCTTCCCTGGATGGCTCAGGGTCCTTAGCAAGAACCCTCAACTTGCTCTTGCCAGGGCCTAGGATGCTGGCAGGGGCTGGGGTGTGGGATGAGTCTGATACCACAGGCATCTCAAGTTCCTGGAGAGCAGAGTTCTCAGGCTGGGGGACCCAGTCTCCCCTCTCATGTGTGTGGGGGCTGAACGCAGCCTCTGCTGGGGTGCAGGCTTGGGGGACCCTCCATTTTACTTCCATCTCAAGCAGACTTGCACTAAGAAGGAGAAAACCAACAATCCAGGTGTAGACATCCAGGAGACGAAAAGAGCAAATAATGCACTGGGCGCACTCATCTCCTGGTAGGACTGTAACTATGCATGGTTGGAATCGCAAGAGACAAAGCTGAGACTGACTATTGTGGTGACCTGTCACAGAGCTCCTCCTACAACGTGCTGGGGCTGAGGAGCCAATGACCTGGTCCAGAGATGTGTGCAGCGTGATCGAAGCTCCCTCCCTCTCTGACAACAGGAGGGAAGTCACAAAAGGTATCACCGCGGTCCCTATGGCAGAAGTATAAACCACGAGAAAGGAGACGAACTGAACCACCACCTGCAGGAGTCTGTTCCCACCCAGGAACTTCTCCACTGCCAATGGCTGGGAGTTGGGTTCCCAACCCAGGATACCAGAATCATATGGACAGAGCAGCACCAAGAGACAGACCCCGGCAAAGAGACAACCTCCATGACCGTCACCTCAACCATAGGACGTGCCACCACAAAGGAGGCTGGAGAACCACGCCACACATCCATGCTATGAGACATTCCTGACGTACAAGACCTGGCTGCCCACTTCACAGGAAACTCTGGAGATCCCAGCAGCCTGGATGGGTGCGTTCCAGGAGCACAGGTTCTCACCAGGAAATGAGGATGTCACTCCAGGAAAAAAGGACCAGTTGGCCAAGCGCCAACCAAGGACTTAGAGCAAGAGAGGAGCTGGAATAACCTGAGGGGAGGGGGGAATGGAGAGGGGGAGGGGAGAGAAAGAGGAGGGGGAGAAGGGAGGAGAGGGAGGGGAAAGGAAGGGGAAGGAGGAAAAGGGAGAGGGAGGAGGGAGAGGCAGAGGGTGATATAGGGAGGGCCATAGAAGTGACTAATAACTTTATAAATACAACCAGTGTTGCATGAAAATTGAAAAAATAAATAAATAAGTCTCCTTCTAGGTCAGAGATTTGCTGTTTTTAGTGAGCTGTCCAGGGTAGGTACTTGGGAATTTTTCCAAAGCCTTGTTTTCCCTGGTCCCTCCGTGGTATCTAGATGACTCCTTAAGGAAGCAGGGCTGTCCTACTGGCAAGAGGCAAGGCTGAGACTGACTATTGTGGTGACCTGTCACAAAGCTCCTCCTACAACGTGTGGGGCTGAGGAGCCAATTACCTGGTCCAGAGATGTGTGCAACATGAGCAAAGCTCCCTCCCTCCCTCTCTGGGTCAGCCTCTGTCAGGTTCTTTGAAATCCAGTTGCACTTGTGAACGGGGCTGGCCCTTTGTAGGTGGGTGTTCCTGCTTGGGGGTTGCTGTGTTTGGAGACTCAAGTTAGCACTGACAGTTCCTGTGCCCTCCCCCATCCCTCTCCTGCATGGAACTCTCCCACCCATCCCCCAGCTTTTGTTTTTCGAGGAGCTGAACTTTCTGGTGTTCCTTCTAGCCCAGTCAGTGTTGATCTCCAATGTCCAAGAGGTGTTCTAGCTTTGCCCCAAGTCACGGGATCCTCTGGGTTCAGTGCCCTCTGGACTGATTTCAGATTATCTTGACTGGGGGCCAAGCACAGAAGCACCTCTGACACTATGGTCTGCTCCCCCTCCCAGTTTACTTGTCTCAAAATCCCATTAGACAACCGTGCCTCAGAACTGGCAATGACTGAATGAGAAGCCTATTCTGACTGGTATCTGGAGGCCTGCATAGGTTACCGGGAACAAAACACTTTCAAATTAAAATATACAAATTAACCAGGAAAGAAAAAAACTAAGAAAAAAGTAAGCTAGTATCTGAGTTCTCTCTTTCCCCTCCTCTCATTCCTTGGTCTCCAGACCTGTGACATAGTCAAGTGCTCAGGTCCTATCTCCCTGTGCCCCCCCCAACCTCCCTATCCTCTGTTCTTTCCTCTCTCCTCCAGGCCTCAGTTTCCCCATTCTACTTCTTCCAGTGAACTTTCCTCAAGGTCTCTTCTGGACCCTCCTCCTCTGAATTTATCAAAACCTGCCCCTTTCAAGGCGAGGCTTCTAGAAGTCAGACAAACCTCAGCTCTCTTACCTTCCTTGGATGAAGACCAAACTGTGACCCATAACTAGGGTCCAAAGTGACTAAAAGCAAGCATTGGTTTGCTGGAGAATTGAGCAGTTACACAAACCGCCTAATGGGATTTTTCTGACCCATGTCAGTGGTGAGGGTCAAGCCAAACATTGGAGGAAACCTTCCAGATGTGAAAACTCTGAACAGGACTTAGATAAGCAAACCCCTAATTTTTGGCGAAAAGATGAAATCTCATTGGTAAGCGTTCCTGAACAATTTTAACAGGTATTTTTTTTAAAACCTCGGATTGGAATAAAATTTAGGCTTACATAAATAAATTAGCTAGATGAGACTGTTAATGATTATTTTATTTTATTTATTTTATTTTATAATAAACAGCAAATAATTTTTTTATTTTTTATTTTTTATTTTTGGATTTTGTACAATACATGATTGCATAATTGTTGATCCCCATAGGATTACCCCACCCCACCACGCTCCCTCTGGTCTCATGGCCTCCTTTCTTTTTGTTGTTTGTCCATGTTTAGCCCTTTAGTCTTTTCGGTCTTCTATTTCCTTTATTTCCCAATATCTTCCTTGGCCATTCCACGCGCCTATAGCTTACACCCGTTTCTTGTTTCCTGGTGGCTGCTCTTTCTATTGTTTGCTGCCTCTTCTTGCTGCTTCCTTCCATTATGTCTCGGGTCTTTAGCCTTGGGGACCGGATTTCCAGTCTTGTGTTTTGGTAGAGCTGCTCCTCCATGGGGACAGCCTTCGGCTGATGGTGGGTCTCCAAGTCTTCTTTTTAGGAGCTTTGCTGTTAGGCCACTGCCTTTTTTTTTTTTGAGACTAGGTCTTGCTATTTTTGCCCATGGAACCCCAGGCTCGAGTTGCCCCGGGTGCTATGACCTCAGCTTCCCAGGTAGCTGGGATTACAGGCGCATGCCACCATGCCCAGCTCTATTTTTTTGGAACTAGGTCTTGCTATGTGCCCCGGGCGGGAATCGATCCGTGATCCCCAGCCCCAGTCGCTTCATAGGCTGAAGCTTACAGGCATGCGCCACCGTGCACGGCTACCACCGCCATTCTGCAGGCATCCGTCCCTTGGCAGCAGGAGTGTGCTGTTCTTTGTTGACTGCGTCTCTGTGCCAGGTTTATGGTTGTAGCTCCCCAGTGATTGATATGCAACGCTCTTTCTCATGTTTGTTCTCACAGTTCATTGCTCTATGAACTTGCCTTGCTCTTTTTGAGTCCTGCCTTAGAGGCATGTATTTTTAGTCTTTCTTGGTGTTCCTTGTCTCTTCTGTTTCTTTGGTTGAAGTTTTGTCTGGATGTACTTATTGCTGGTGTGGGCGGCTCGGAGGAGTGGAGGCTAACCGAGAGGGGTCTGTGGCGAATCAGCCCCCCATCCCCCACCCCCTAGCCCTTCACCCCCTCAGCCCCCCACGATCCCCACCCCCCACGCCCCCACGCCCCCCACCCCCACCGCATTGCGGGTCCCAGAAACGACCCCCACCCCCTCCCCACCGCACGGGGGAGGGGCAAGGTCCGGTAGAG
>PVHY01011704.1:0-47004 GCA_004024945.1 Uropsilus gracilis | reverse complement strand
TGCCTGGGCCGCGGGCGGCCGCCATCACCCGCTGGCGGACGGGGCTTATCAAATTACTAACTTCTAATGGAATTGATAACGCAAAATAATCCAGAGGATTATTACAAGGCTCTGAATTTCTGCAGTCTTTTGTGAGGGAGCATTTATATGCAATGGCAAATAGAAACTGCACAACAGAACACTAATAACAACAATAATTAAAGTAATTATCCATTTCTGAAGAAATGCCATCACCTCTTATGACCTTATGATTTCAATTTCATTAAGTTGGAATAATTCTATAGTAATTCAGGTCCCAGAGCTAGCTTTACTAAGAGTCTTAGTAATTGTTTCTGAATCCTCTACAAATCAAACGTTATGGCCAATTGGCTGCATTTTGGAGTAATTCAAAGAGTAAGATTCATGAAATCCTGAGATCTTTGAGGTTTCAGACCCAATGAATTGTGTGGTATTCTAGAACCTGGGACATGGGTGATAGTTTACATAATGTTGCCCCAGGGGCAATAACTTGAGTTAGATCTAGTATGTTTGAATGGAAAAATGCTTAAGTTTTCTTCTACCAGGAGGAAAAAAAAACCTACCTTATCTTCAGTTTCTAAATAATTTAAGAATATATTCTTACTTGGTAAAAATTGAACCTATAAACTCTAAGTCCTTTTCATCATCTCTACTTCTTTCAAATGTGACCACTATTTTCAATTTCTTGTATATACTTTCATTTTTTCTTTCTCTACACTTTCTCTAATATATAATGTACTTATAGGAGCACATTTCTATTAATGCATGTTTGTGCATGAACAATACAAACTATCTCTAACTAGTTTTTACTATAAATGTATAAGAAATATCTTCAAATTAGTATGCAGATAATCTCATTATTTTTAACGGTTGCATACTACTCCAAGTACTCCACTGCTATTTTAGGTAACATTTTATACCTATTAACTTATAAGTGAGTCATTTCAGGAACAAGACAAAGGTGCCCACTCTTGCCACCTTAGTGGCACATTGTCCTAGAACTTCTTGTCAGAAAAGTTAAGGAACAAAAACAAATAAAAAGCATCCAAATCATAAAGGAAGAGGTAAAATTGTCTCTGCTTGCAATGATATGATTTTATCTAGAAAAAACCTTAAATACTACACTAAAAAGTTCTTAGAACTAACAAATGAATTTAAAAAAATTGCAGGCTACAAAATATATATATATATATATATAAATTAGCTGCATTTGTATACAGCACAATGAGTATCAGAAACAGGAAGTTAAAAAATGTCATTTACAACAGTATCAAAAAATAATTTTGACACACTGAAGAATAATAGCAAAATGGCAAAATATAAATATATAGAAAACTTTAAGATATTGATGAAAGAAATTAAAACACAAATAAATGGAAAAATATTCAGCTAACATGGATTGGAAGAAATGATATTATTAAGTGTCCATACTATTCAAAAAATACTACAGATTAGATGTAATCTTTACTGAAATGCCAAAGTCATTTTTCACAGAAACAGAAAAAAAAATCCTCAAATTTATCTGGAACTACAAAACTACTTTGACTAGCAAAACAATCTTAAGAAATTTGGATGCATCATATTCTGCTTTTAAACAACTATTAATACCAAAGCACTATGACAATGGCATGAAAACAAGTATGTATATTAGTGGAACAAAATATAGAAAAAAGTAAAGCCAGGGTCAATTTTTGACAAAAGAGCTAAGAATATAAAATCGTGAAAAGATATTATCTCTAGAAAATGATTTTGGGGAAACTGAATAGCCATATGCAAAAGAATGAAATTGGACTCTCATTTTAGATGATACACAAAAGTCAACTAAAAATTAAACACTTTAATATAAGGCCTAAAACTGTAAGACTCCTAGAAAAAAGCACAAAGGTTAAGTTCTTTGATATTTGTCTTGGCAGTGATTTATTTTTATTTGATACAAAAAGCAAAGGCAATGAAAACAAATATTAACAAGCTGAACTATATCAAAGAAGAAAGCTTCTGCTCAACAAATAAAACAAACAAAATGAAAAAGAAGCATATAAAATGGAATAAAATATTTGTAAACCACATATCCAGTAAGGGATTAACATCCAAAAGGTATAAGGAGTTCATATAATTCAAGGCAAAGAAACAATACAATTAAATTAGAAAAAAGAAAGGGTGTCAAGAAATTAAAGATAGAACAACTGTATAATCCCATCTGTATCTAGATCTAGTTCTGTATATATATCCAAAGGAAACAAAATTATTATCTCAAAAAATATCTTAACTCCTATATTTATGGCACACAATTCTTAACCATGAAATACAAGCAACCTAAATGTCTATGGACAGATGAATGGATCAGGAAACTGTGGTATCTACATGCAAAGGAATATTATTCAGGATTTTTAGAAAATGAAATTCTATCATTTGAGACAACCTGGATGAACCTGGAGGGCACTGTGCTAAGTGAAATAATCCAGATGGAGGCATTTAAACTTGCATGATATCATCTACATAGAAAAAAAAATTTATGTCAAAAGCATAGAAACAGAAATCAAAATGGTTGAAAGTAGATGGAGATTGGGAAAATAGAGAATTATTAAATGAAAATGTTCAGAGAATCTAATGTGTAATTTGATGACTGTAATTACTGTAATTGATAGCCACTTTGTATAAATGAAATTTAAGAGTAGAATTTAAATGCTCTCACAAATACAAAAAATACTAACTGGGTGAAGTGAAGGATGTGTTAACTAATTCAGTGTGGAATCATTCCATACAGATATCAAATCATCATTTTGCATATTTTAAATCTTTTACAATTGTCTTTACCCATAATGCCTCAATAGAGCTGAGAGAAAAAATGAATACAGTCTTCGTCACAATATTTTGAAACACAGTCTTTGTCACAAAATCTGGATTTTGTACCAGGATGGAAAAAAAAAATAAAAACAGTGCTTTAAGTTCTAACAAAATTTGAGCCTAGCAACTCAGATTTTCTGCAGACTAAGTTACATAGGAAATGCCACTACAGAATCATCAGTTACATAGCCTAAATTAGTATCTTCTGATTATTCCTGGGTCCCAACTTGACCATGTCACTGCCTGTTTCTATTCTAATTGTAGTCTTCAGGCAAATTCTTTAAAGCTTTTTGTTGCATTTTCCATTTCAATTCATTATAAATAATAGATCAGAACACATGACTTGAGTAGTCTAAGATCTAAAACATATGTTTGTACAATGAGACCACAGAGGTAGAAGCACAAATCTTGAAGCCAATTTTATTTTTAGTGGAGGCTTTAGAGGCTTTATATGTCTGTTCAACATATTTATTTAAAAAGCAATTTTTGTTCATTCTGCTGTCAAGAAACCTACCCAAGAAGTTCCTCTCCTCCGAGAACATGTTGATGTGATACAAATGTCTCATTCCTTGGTGCCCTTTATTCGTGCAGAATACTAGTTGGAAGAAATAGAGATTCAAAAAAATGATGGGAGTAAAGCCAAGTTCCCCATTAGTTGCTCCCAAATCAAAGAAGAATCCCTACCAACTACCTTTGGGATCTTCAGGAAGAGCTGCAGACCTGGTACCTCTATGTGGTATCTCAGCTCTGATGTATAAAACTGCTTCTGTGATACCATCGAGGGCTGCAATTCCACCAGACACATGCTTTCTTGGCCCAAAAGGTCAGCCATCTTCTTCTCATGGTTAGCATGGCTCTCTCTGTTCAGATAGTCCCTGAACTTCTTAACTTTCTTCACCAAGTTGGGACACTTTCCTTCTCTTTTGAAGATTTCTGATCCTGGTATTGTTGGGATCAATCAATTCCCAGCCCTTCCAGGATTAGGTCACAAATCCACTCACATCTTCAGGATGATGCTGTATTCTCCATACCCTTGTAAAGTTAATTATTGGAAAGTTTAGGCCGGGCACGGTGGCTCGTGCTTGTAAGCTTGAGCTTATGAAGCGGCCAGGGCTAGGGATCGCGGTTCGAGTCCCGCCTGGGGCCAGTAGCGAGACCTAGTTCCAAAAAAATAACTGGGTGTGGTGGCGCGCGCCTGTCATCCCAGCTACCTGGGAAGCTGAGGCTGGGGATTGCTTGAGTCTGGGGTACCCCGGACAACAAGAGCCTGCGGTTCCACGGGCAAAAATAACAAGACCTAGTCTCAAAAAAAAAAAAAAAAAAATTATTGGAAAGTTTTTCCTTCCTTCCTTCCTTCCTTCCTTCCTTCTCCCCTTCCTCCTTCCCTCCCTCTCTTCCTCTCTCCTTTCCTCCCTTCCTCCCTCTTTCTCTCCCTCCCTTCCTTCTTCCCTATTAAATGAAATAATAATTAAATCCTAAAATATAGAAATATATAAATAATTTTACTTAGGAAAAAAGAAAACAAAATCTGTTAAAATTCTCTCCATTTCACTACTGATTTTGTAAGAACAGTAGAATAAATGGAAAATTAGTCAAACTCAGCAAAGTTAAACACTAAAAAAGGGCTAGGATTTATTTTTGACAAATAATGATCTTTATCCTTTGTCATTCATATGCAAAGCTGCATAATTGCTAATAATTTTAAAATTTTCCAACACAGTAGCAGTCTAGTCAACCAGTGCATCAAGAAAAATCTCCTTTATTTCTAATTTCTGACAACTTTGAAAAAACAACAGAAATTATCTTTTGATGAAAAATATTTCAAATAATTATCAATTGAAAAATGACTCCTAAATCTATTCTGCTAATTTAATTATTAAAACTTAATAAATTCAGCATAATTTTGGTCTTCAGATCATGTAAATATGATTACTTTATTCAAATGTGTGTCTGTATATCTCAGAATTATATGGATAGTGGATCTATTTGATTTTTTACTTTGATTATGAACTTAACCAGATTATTCTCAAATCTCTCTGTGGCTTAATGTATTGGCCAGTCTCCAGAGATCCTTTAAGTGTTCACATCCTGGTATAGTTCTTTCCTATGCTGAATTAAGAGTCACCTGCATAGCCAGCAGATTATTGTGCAGAAGACATTGTAGCATTTGCTTTACTTTCTCTTGAATCACAGTTTTCCAATTGTAGTCTCAAAAAGGCTTTGGAGAAATGTAGGAGTAGGAACAGAAGCCTCCTGTCAACCTAGGCATCAGCTGACAACATGTAAGCAAACCCTCCTGAGAGTGACCCTCCTGCCTCAGTCAAGTCTTCAGGTGAATGCATTCCAGTTGCTCTCTAATTGCAACTTCGTGAAAGATCCCTGGGCAGAACAAGTCTGCTAAACAGATCCTGAAATCTTGACATACATGAACTGCATGAGACAGTAAATGCTTTTTGTGTTTTAAACTTCTAAGTTTAAACTTCTAATTCCTAAGTTTACACACTCAGGCAGGCATGTAAACCATAACACTCAGAGAACCCATGTTTTAAGCATCTCAGAATTGGTAAATGCAGACTCTATTTTAAACCCTGTAATAGACATTATGGATTTTTTAAGACTCCTTGACCATTGAACTTCCCTCCTATATTTGTGAATTCTCCACCTTCTGGGTCTTGATGGGAGATCATGCATTTCTTTCCACCCAGATAACATAAGATACTCAGTTTGCCAATTGGTGGGTAAGTGCCATGATTTTTCAGGAGCACTTGTTTACCCAGAACTTTAATCCAGATTTTGTGATGCAAAAAACAAACAAGGAGAGGTGGCATTTTGTTGGAGCTAATGTATTTAAAGCAATAATATTTTGTCTTACATGTGATGCAAATATTTTCTCTCATTCTTCACTGACGGTATCTTTACCAATCTTTATTATTTTGAATCTTTAAATTCAATCTTAACATATATTTACTAGTACTCAGTATTTGGAAGATACTTTGAGAAGCAGTCAGGAAGATAAGAAAATAATTAAGACCTGACATCTGCACCCATGTATCTCACAATTTAGTGTACAGGGACATGTATACAACAATAGCTATAAAGCCGAGGGTCTTGCTAATCTTCCAGTATGTAAAATGCATCTGTGCAGTGGAGCGGTGCCTAGCTTGGCACAGAGCACCAAAGAAGGTTTCGCAAGTGCATTGTAGAGAGGGACTCTTTCAAAAGGCAGGGAATAAGAGTGTTTGTTGCCGGGGGCTCAGCAGAAGTCAAACAGAAAACGGAGCCACGGATGAATGGGGAGATATTTCTGGAAAAGCTGATGGCAGGTGTAAATGGTAGGAATGAGAACAGTGAGCACAGTGGGAAACCCCAGAGAAATGGTAGCTGTGAATAAGAAGCGCCGTGATAAATTCACACTTGCTAGTCTCCGTGAATGAGGAACGCTGTGGGTTATGAGAAGTTAAGAGCTGGAGGAATTTAATGAGCATCGAGAGCCTACCCTCAAACCTGACGACAGCCTGAAGATGAACGGTACCGACTCGACGCATGTTGTGTGCGGGGCCTGGTATCCGCTGGGCGGGTTCTGGCCAACAACAGCTGCAGTTTGCAAGACTTGAGTTGCTTTACCATCCTGCAGAAGTAAGAGTTGGATAGTCTGTGCGTTATGACTTCATAGTCTTCTGGGGAAACTGCCAAGAAAAACATGTTTTGGATAGAAATATGAAAAAAAAAGAAGAAAGTAAAAATTAAGAATTTTGAATGCTCCAGCCAGCTTTGGCCGCGGCATTAGGTTTCACATCCAGCTCCTCCCTGGGCTCCGCCATTGCATCATCCTTCATCCTCAGGACCCAAAGGTTACCGTGAGTGGAGTTCAGATCTCTTGGGCTGTATCAGAGAACACCCTTCTTTGATAGGCAGTTGGAAGGTATTGGGGGTCAGGGTTCTGTTGTAAGGGAATGGTGGGAAATATTACAAACAGCTGACCTTTTTTGCTCCCTCTGAGATGGTTGCCTTCTTCTGCACATTTTATGTTGCTTTGGGGAAACCGACAAAAGACAGATGTCTCTTGCTGCAATACTGTTTATTTAGTCACTCTTTCTAGTCCAAAGACATTTACTGTAGTCCCCTGGACTGACATCTTGAACTGCACCTTGGTTTTCAGTATCTTGTAGGTGGTGTTGTGTTGTGATTTTCCATTACATGGACTACGGGAAAGTCTGAGACTGTTTTTTCAAGGTGTTTGTATCACAGATAGTAATCTCCAGGCAAACGCTGTAAACTGGCATGCGCAAGAAGTAAATATCAGAGTCAGATACAAATGCACAAGCTGGAGTGGTTCCCATCTTCCTCAGAGCATCATCAAATTGACAAAAAAGGTGCATGTATTCCAAAGGTCAGGAGCAGCAAACAAAATTTAGTCTCTTCAATAGAGCAACAGATTCACACAGCTACTGGGAAGGGACAGACATGCTTCCTCTCCAGTCCTATGGGCCCCAGGCCCAGATGCCACTTAGATTCATAGTAAAAGTCATGTCAGCCACAAACCACCCATATCAGTAGGTTACTCTGTTTTTATAACAAAGATAGTGTAAAAGAGAAACTGAAATGATGTGCTGTATGCAAGCATTTACATCGTGCTCAGAAGCGAGAGTAAACAAATGACATGAGATTAGTATACAACCTTGTTTTTCCAGACGGCTCATACTCTTACTGAAAGACCAGCCACAGCAATTTGAGAATTATGCATTTCTCTTTCATTAATAATCTCAACATTTGGTGGAACTCATGATTCTTGCAATGTTTCTTGTTTACATTCATGTTCCTGATTTTTGAGCCTGTATTTGTTTCGTTATTTTTTTTTCTACTTGTAAAGTTCGGTTTCTCTTGGTTAGTCCCGTGGCTTCCCTTGACACATGTGGAGACAACCATTTATTTCCTCTCTAGTGTGTATCATATCACTGGAGAGTGCTTAGTTTGTGGGAGCAATAGGGACACAACTGGACACAACAATAGAGGACACAACTGGAATTGGGAGTGTGTCTGTGGCATCCACACATGAGGTCTCTGGTAGGCAGACAAGAAGCTTTCAGGATGAGCATGTGTCAAATGTTTCCTACACATCACTGTGTGCTTAAGGGACAGAGGAAAACAGGGCCTCATAACAAAACCTTGTTCCTACAACGTCTTTCCCAAAGACTATCTTCTAAACCTTCTACCTCCTAAACCTTCTCTTCAGCTGGGTGAAGAGCAAGAATTATTTTCATATTTCATGAGGGCAACCAGGATAAGAATGTCTCAACTCTACCAGCTTGACCCTGCTCAACAGCTGAGTCACCACCCTCCCGAATGAGTGGCATCATTCGGCAGAGCCACACAGTCTCTCCAGGCTGAACTCCCTGGCTTTTGTCTCTCCATTGTGTATAAACTGATGTTCTTGGCTCTTCATATGATGATCTTAAAGCCAATGCTGGGTGAATCAGTCAGAGAATTTGGACATTCTGTTCAGAAAACATTATAAATTCAAGATTTGCTGGATCTGCAAACTCTCCTGGCATTCTTAAAACAATAACTGTCGTCTGTCCCCAGATGACTTCATGGAATGTGGGACTTGGGTGAGGTGATGATATGGACAGTTTCCCTTTTGTGCTAAAAGAGGCAGATCCTGTCACAACACTCGCCCTCTCACCTTTACCCATGTCCTCTTTATAGCATGCAGTTCTCTGCCCCAGTTGCCTATATAGGCAACATTCCCATGTAGTTTTAAAACAGAGTTTGACCATTATCATCTTCTTCATCCTTCTTCTTTCTGGCTCATTGTGGGTGTCTAATAATGGAGAGAGCTTGCCGATTCCTAAGAAGAGTACAAAATGTTCTGGGAATTTAAGAATTTCTGAGTATCCCTAGTTCATCTTTGTTTCTTTCCTTTGGTTCAGAAAATGACAAACTACAAACCACAGTGAAGTGGGTAGATGAAAATGTTTTCCCTAGTCAGGCCCTTTGGAGATTGGATTCTCTCTGTTGCCAGAACATAGTATATTTCAATGTTGAGATTTGAAATGACACCTCTATAGAGTTTCTTACCCCAGCCATCTTTTTTTTCAATCCCTAAAAGTCTATAAGCATTCCAGCCTACTAGAAAAAAAAACTGTTCCTTTTATGTTGAAATAATACAACTACAGCTCTGGCCGTTGCAACTTTGGGAAGTTCAACCCCCAACCCTGCATTTTGAAGCTTCCTGATGAAGCATTTGCCCCTTCCTGTCATCGCTTGATGACTAAATCTGAAACCCATACCAGGGTCTTGGTCATCCTTGTTTCTCAGCATGAGCATCCTTGTTTCTCAGCTGCCAACAGCTGTGCTCTTTCTATTCTTTCTCCCAGAATATAGGCTGGTCCCACTTCCTTTGTGTCTAAAGCACCATTGATCATGGTGGCTATTGTACATAGCAGACTATAAGTGTTAACAGAGACCCAGCCTTAATTCTAAATTCTTCAACCACCCCACCACTCTAATTTGTGACTAACAAACTCTCTTTTTGTAGTTAAAATCTATTCTGTTTCTTCTCCCCCTTTCTCAAGGTCTTCCCATTCCTCAAGGACTCCCAAAACTCTTGTCACCAAAGATTGGAAAGAACACATTTTTTACTATGCTGATCTCTTAGTTTCCTTTATGTTGATATTTCTATGCATTTTACAACCAGGACTCTCTATCTTCCCTTTTTAGACTGGTAATTTGTTTCATGAAACAAAGTCTTCCCATCTTCATCTTCTTGTGCTTCCAGATTATAGAAAGAAGTAAGATTAAAAATAGCATTTAAAAAATTCTCTTCGCAACTATTGTTTTCCCAAAGTTTGGTTGTGGTGTCACATGAATGAGTTTATCATGTGATATTCTTGGTATGTGGTAACATTCTATAAATTTTTAACATAATGTCTAAGTCTTTGCTCAAATGGCTTACTCTCATGACTATTTCACATTTTGATCCACTTTTTTTCATTTGGTGGTTCTTATGAAAACCCCCACAAGTACTCCCTAATTTTCACTCCAACAAAACATACTGTCAAGTTCAATGTGTGAGTCATCTCATCAGCAGGCAGAGCAGGTCTACCCTCCAGCTAATTTCTTAGTAAGAGACAGTTCACTTAACTCTTTGAATCTCAGCTTCCTCTTTTGTAAAATGAGGAAGTTAACCTAGTTTATCTGCAGTTTCCTTTCAACCTCAGAATACCATGCCTCCCCATAAAAGATGATAGGGCAAGAGATGTGGGGTTGAACCCAGCAAGTAGAGAAAACAGCTAATTTTATTTGTGAAGCCAATCAATCTGCTGCCGTGACATCATAAGCAACTTTTGTTAATTAGTGCCTGACTTATCACAACTCTCTAGTTTATTATCTAAGCAAGAAGTGCTCACCTTGGTTTACCACTGAAAAAGCCTCACATTTCCCCTTTCCCTGAAGCAAGGCTATTTATGTATACCCCTATTTTGTGTTTATACTAAAATTTGGTGACAGAGCTAGTACCATTCAAGTTTGGGGACTGTATTTATTTCTCTTTAATTCTAATTTAAGCCATTTTCTCATCCTCTTGCTATATTTCAAACCTACCTAAACAGATCTAAAAAGTTAGTAATTGGAGGGGAAGTTATATGGAAAAATTAGAGCAAAAATGCAGAATTATTGAGGTGAGTAGGTTTTAACTTGTTTCAAAATGTTAAAAGAATTACGTTGAAGCACCATCTAGTGGCTTTCGATTATGTTTTGCCTAAAATTGCTCCCTCAGTTTAGAAACTAAATGAAATATATATATATATATATATATATATATATATATATATATATATATACACACACACATTCAGAAAAAAAATTTTATCATTATGCAGGAATAAAGAGCTGAGGGGGAGTAACTGTAACATTTTACTCTTCTGTGTGATATCATTCAGAAAATCATAACAGTAGGAATAGAACAGAGAAGAAATATAAATTCAGACTAATGTGTTCCAGGAATGATGGAGTCCTTCAAGTGGAAAATGGTTAGCACAATAAACCCTCACTGATTTCAGTTCTTTTGCTGCTTCTACTTATCTGTCTCTAAGAGCATGTAATATAATCTTTCCAGCCCACTTACACAGGTCCTCATGTGTTGAGAGATTGACTATCAGATATTCTCCGCATAACCCAAGTACCAAGCCCTTTCCATCATAAGCTAATAGTATCCCTTGAGCTAACATATCCAGCAATTCTTTTGCAACCATTCAATAAATGGCCTCACCCTATGATCACTATCATCTGAAGTCACCTCTGTTTCACTGTCATGAGAGGGAGAACGAAAATAGACTGTGAAAATGCACATTAATCTAGCATTTTTTTTTAGTTAGACAGCTAACCTTGAAACTGGCAGACTGAGTATATCAATCAGGAATAATTTCAGCTGTATATGGAGTAAACCCCAAAATTATAGTGACATGAAAAAATAGTTTATTCTCTTACACAGAGACATATATAGGCAGGTAGACTAGGTTCCGAATGGTTACTCCACAGCCATGTGGGTCCGGGATGTTTCTTTCTTTCTTACCTTGGGTGAGTAACTCCCATTCTCAATGTTAGTGAAGATAGGATCCTGTATACAGGGACTCTAGATATTAGGGTTTTATCAAGAATTCTTTCTCTTTTTGTTATTTTGCATATTATTAATTAGCTTATCATTCATAATTACTATTTATAATATATTATTATTACTAATTTATTATTGTTTATTTTCATTGTTTAGACAAACATGTGTGTGTGTATATATATTTTTTTTTCAGCATAGTTGCATACCCCAGAAAAGAACTCTTTTTCTTACCATGACTTAAATCTATTCTAACTTGGAGTGCAGATTAGAAAGAGAATTTAGACACTGAAGTTCTAGAAGGTAAGGAGCCACTCGGCACAGTCACCAATGTATCAATAATTCCTTATTGGAAATCCACATCCAATTTCTCCAAAAATTCAGGAACTGCAGAAGAATGAATCCTGGTCAAATATACAATATTCAAGTGTGCAAAGCAACCACCCCACAATTGCTACAAGGGATGGGAGTTCAGCTATCTGCTGGCTGGAGGTGGTGTTACAGTGGCCACTGCCATTGCAACACTGATGACAACATCCAAGTGGGCAGTGGAAACAAGTTAAGATGAAAGCCCCATCCAAAGCCACCATTCCCTGCCATGAAAAAAAACTGCAGAGCATTGTTTTTTGCCTTTTGTGGAACCTTCTTCCTCTTTAACATGAGAAACAGCATTGTTTTCATTTGCAAATAAGAACATACTGTGGCATAAGGGAAAATAGATGAGTCATTCTAAGCATTGTGATGGCAGACAGCAAGCCTATGCAAGTGTCTACATAAGTGTAAGTACGAAGCATGTTAAACAAATCTCACCAACTATAACATTGATTCTCATAAAGAAAAAGGTATCAAAGAGCAACAGGAGCAGTTGAGCTAGATGTTGAACTTGAAGACTGATTTAGAAGACTGGTTGCTTTTTAGTGACATCTCATCAAATCTAACATTATCTTTCAGATTTTTTTTTCATGTCCTAGAAAAAACATAAAATATACTATTAGAAATGAGTATGAGCCCTCAGAAACAGAAAAGCTTCAAAGTAAACATTTAAGCCTAGCTACACTTTATTTCCCTCCAAAGATTCCTCAAATTGTGTTCCAGGATGGGTCTCTCCTAAGGAAAAGCTACTAAGCAAGTCTGCATGCACCAGGTCCTGGGTCTCAACTACTCACAAGGTTTCTATGGAGAAGGAAGGGCTGAGGGAACAAACACAATGTACTACAATATGTCAAACTTTCTCCAAGAAATGTAAACTCCCAGTTATACAGTATTTCTTTCTAATGAGTCTATGTTTTTCACTTTTCATTACCCACCTTAGTCTTCCAGAGGGAGTTGAATCACATGATGGTCAGAATGAATAAGGCAAGACATATATTAAAGGGAGAAAAATCAGTAAGTATAACTTTGAAATTCTCAGGGTTCTGACATCTTTAAACACAGGAAACACAAGTAAGGTTAAAGACTCATTTCAAGGATTCTTCTAACAAACAAATTAGAATTAATAGTTAGATTTTTTAATTTAATTTATTTTTTAATTTGCATATATATGTGTATTTATATTTATATTACATTACTGTGTGTCCAGAAGCTTTCCCAATTCCCTAACACCAGTTAACCATCCTACTCTTTTGTACCCTTCACCTCCCCCTCAACCCCCCTCTTCCTCTCTGGCTCCATTGTTCAGTTCCATTGATTGTTTTTATTTTTTCTTATTTGTTTGCTTGTTTTTCCCTATATCCATCATATAAGTGAGACCATCCTATATTTCTCCTTTTCTTTTTGGCTTATTTCTGCTAATATGAGTCCTTCTAGTTCCATCCCTGTTGCTGTGAATGACATATGTTTGTCCTCCTTGATTGATGCATAGTATTCTATCTTGTACATATACCACATTTTTTTTCAGCCAATCGTTGGTTTGGGGACATTTGGTTTGCTTCCAAACCTTGACAATTATAAACAGAGCTGCAATAAACATGTGTGTACAGGTGTCCTTTTGAATTAGTGTTTTCGTGTCCTCTGGGTAGATTCCCAGTAAAGGGGTTGCTAGGTTGAATGGTAATTCCACTTTCAATTGTTTTGAGGGTCCTCCACACAATCTTCCATAGTGGCTGGACTAGTTTGCACTCCTTCCAGCAGTGTAAGAGGGTTCCTTTTTCTCCACATCTGCACCAACACTTGTTTGTTGTTGTCCGTTTTATTTTTATGGGCCATTCTTACTGGTGTAAGATGGTATCTCAGTGTGGTTTTAATTTGCATTTCCCTGATTATTAGTGATGTGGAGCATTCTTTCATATGTCTATTAGCCATCTGTATCTACTCTTTGGTGAAGTGTCTTTTTAGTTTTTCTTCCCATTTTTTGACTAGGTTTTTTGCTTTGTTTTTGTTGAACTGTAGGAGCTCTTTGTGGATCTTTGTTATCAGACCCTTGTCACTTGTCTGGAGGGCAAAAATTTTCTCCCAGTAGGTTGGATTTCTTTTGTTTTGTTTATTGTCTCTTTTGCTGTAAAGAAACTTTTTTAGTTTTATATAGTCCCAGCTCTTTGCTTTCCTTCATCTTTTTTTGCCAGCCATCATCATTTCCAATGGATTTCTGAGGTGAAATTCATGAAGGGTTTTGCCCAGATTTTCTTCTATGTATTTTATGACTGCAGGTCTCACTTCCAGGTCCTACACTTGATCTTAGCCAAAAGGCCAAGAAGTGATCACTTCCAGGTCCTATATCCATTTTGAGTTGATTTTTGTACAAGGTATGAGGGTTTTGTTCTGGTCCTTTTTTTTTTTTTTTACAAGTTTTGATCCAGTTTTCCCAGCACCATTTACTGAAAAGGCTATTCTTGTTCCAGAGTATGTTTTTTGCCCCTTTGTCAAAGATTAGTTGACCATATATGTGTAGTTTTATGTCTGGGTATTTGATTCTGATCCATTGGTCTGTTTGTCTGTTTTTATACTAATACCATGCTGTTTTAAGTATTATGGCTTTGTAGTGTAGTTTGAAGTCTGGAGTAGTAATACCTCCATTCTCTCTTCTGTTTGTCAAAATGGCTTTGGTTATTTGGGGTCTTTTGTTTTTCCATAGGAATTTCAGTAATTATTGTTCTATCTCTTTAAAATATGTCATTGGGATCTTTATTGGAATTGCATTGAATCTGTAGATTGCCTTTGGTAGTATGGTCATTTTGATAATGTTGATTCTTCTGATCCATGAACAGGGAATGTCTTTTCATTTTTTAACCTCATCTTTATTTCTTTTAAGAATGTTTTATAGTTTTCTTTGTATAGGTCTTTTGCTTCTTTTGTTAGGTTTATTCCCAAGTATTTAATTTTCTTTGGTGCAATGGTAAATGGATTTTTTTTTTAATTTCTTCTTCTTGTGATTTATTCTTTTCATATATTAGTGCTGGTCATTTTTGTGTGTTGATTTTGTATCCAGTTACCTTACTGAATTGATTTATTATTTCAATTAGCTTTTCTGTCAATTTTTCTGGGTTATCTACATAGAGTATAATATCCACATATAATGATACCTTTATTTCTTCTTTCCCTATTTGGATTCCTTTTATGTCTTTCTCTTGTCTTATTGCCCTAGCTAGGACTTCCAGAACTATGTTGAAAAGAAGTAGAGAAAGTGGGCCTCCTTGCCTGGTTCCAGACCTTAATTGAAATGGTCTTAGTTTTTCCCCATTGAGGATGATATTTGCTGTGGGTTTGTCATATATAGCTTTTATGATGTTGAGGTATGTTTCTTTTATACCAATTTTTCCAGGGCTTTCATTATGAAAAATGCTGAACTTTATCGAATGCTTTTTCCACATCTATTGATATGATCATATGTTTTTTTTTTCTCTTTGTTGATGTGATGGATTATGTTGATTGATTTTTGGATGTTGAACCACCCCTGTGTCCCTGGGATGAATCCCACTTGGTCATGATGGATAATCCTTTTTATGCAATGTTGGATTCAGTTTGCCAGGATTTTGTTTAGAGTTTTTGCATCTGTGCTAATTAGGGAGATTGGTCTGTAGTTCTCTTTCTTTGCACTATCTTTTGGTTTTGGAATTAGTGTAATGTTTGCTTTATAGAAGGTATTTGGTAGCTTTCCTTCTTTCTCAATTTTTGAAAGAGTTTTAACGGTACCAGTAAACAACTTTTAAAAATATTCCTAAATGTTCACAGACTATTGTAATTAAAACACCTACTAGACTATATTTCTAATACCACTGTATCATTCTCTAATAAGAGACTAGGAACCATGTCTGTATGTTGTACATGGTAGGTCTTTAGTAAATATTTTCTGAATGAATAAATATGTAGAAGGTACTGCTAATGTTTCCTAATTTTATAAGAAGAAACAAAGAATTATACTTTCTTTTTATTTTTTGGATTTTTTACGGTGCATGATTGTATGTTTGTTGATCCCCATGGGAATACCCCACCCCACCACAGCCCCTCTGGTCTCTCACCTCCTTTCTTATTGTTTGTCCATGTTTAGTTCTTTAGTCTTATTTTTTGTTACTGGATGTATGTTCTCATCCTGGGGGAGGGTGTGATTTCTAGGGACTTGGTAGAGCATGCTGTTTATATTTCTAGTACTGATTTTGCCTTTGTAGGCCATTCTGAGCACCTTTGGCTTGTATCAATGATTCTTGTTTCTTGGTGGCTGTCATCTCTGTTGTTTTCTGCTTCGTTTTGTTGCTCCTTCACATTATGCTTCAGGTCTTTGGCTTTGGGGGCCTGACTCCCAGACTTATGTTTTGGTTAGAGCAGCTCCTTGATTGGGATAGCCATCAGTTGATGGTAGGTCTCCTGGTCTCCTCCTTTAGAGTTTTGCTGTGAGGCCATGGCCATTCTGCATCCTCCCTCTATGCAAAAGGGGTGTGTAGTGCCCTTATTGACATCATCTCTGCAACAGGTTTTTGATCACAACTCCCCCAGTGACGTTGTAGGTGTAGTTCTTTTATACTTGCTCTCACAATTTAGTATTCAGTGGTTCTTTCCTTGCTCTTTTTGAGTCCTGCCCAGGTGGCATGTGTTTTTAGGGCCTTTCTTCTTGTTCCTCATCTCTTCTGTATCTGTGGTTGAAAATCATCTGGAAGTCCTTATTCCTGGTAAAAGGGCTAACTGGAGTGGAGGCAAAACAAGAGGAATCTGTGGTAAGCCCCTCCACACACACACACTGCACCCTTCTTCATAGGACTTGGGTGTGTGGTGGTGCCCCCGTGCCTGCAGGCCTGGGCAACTCCCGAGCCAGCCCCATCCTTGCCCCACTCCCACCTGTAAAGGCAGTGGAAGCCAGTGCACACTATGCCCGGTGGCTGATGACAGGGCCCCCAGAAGGTGTCCTGGGACCCATGCAGCACTGGCACTCTAGCCAGCCCAAGCAGCTCCCGGGTAGACCCTGGCTCTATTCCACCTGACCTGGAAAGGCAAACAGAGCTAGAGCGCATGGGACGCTGCAGTCATGCCATCATGGTGAGCTGTACTTTCTAACTTCCTGTGTAAATGTTAGACTTTAGGAGTAGGATTAGTTGTCTTTTGGGTGCTATCTGATAACACTTTCACTATCTGAGGTGATTTTGTTACTATCATTCTTTTAGTAGAGTATTTTATGCCCTCCTACACTCATTTATTTATCTGTGAAATGGCGCATAGATTTGCTGAAAAGATAAAGTGAGGCTATTTAGGAACTCCTTCTGAAGTCTTTATGGAAATCATAGCTAGAAGAGTATTAACTAAAAGTGCAAGTCTGACTCTGAATCCAAGGGATTGTGTCATCATTAAATAACTGCTGAAATATTAAATCAGAAGACTGTCTGGCAATCTCTAAGGTATTACCAGAGAAGACATGCTCATGATCACATTCCTCAGAAAGTCATATCCAATTGGGGAAGTTGGAAATAACTTACTAAAGAGTAAAAAATCAGTAAGCAACACCACAAATTTGATCAATTCTAGCTGAGGATCAATGTGACATGAAATGAGGTTAAGAAAAGAAATCTCTGAAGATGAATTAACAAGTCATATTTGAAATATAGAGTGAAACTATAAAGATGAAGAAGTCTGATGAATCTAGACCTAATTATGTATTTTTTGTATCAAGTATTATGCCAACCCCTAGAGATATAAAAATGAAGTTGTAGTTCCTGCTCTCAAGGAACTTATACTTTGCTGGGAGTCAGAGAGTATCAGGAGTCATTGCCAATTTCAGGGTGATAAATGTACTCTGACAGACATATGAGGCACTGCACAGCACAGAGAAGAACAGCTAACCCAGTAGCAGGTCAAGATAAATTTATCCCAGAGGAACAATATCAAATAAAGTTTTTAAAAATGTAATTGGAATTGATCAAATCGAATAGAATTAGAGAGAATGGGAGGAAGAAATACACTATGGAGAGATAGAGAGTATGTAAAAGAGAACATATAGAATATGTGTGTAAAAGAGAACAAAGTAATCAAAGACCATAATATTTTTGAGAAGCCTAAAGAGTCCATAATGAATGGGGTACAAGTTGGAAGCTAATGAGAGCAGCAATCTGAGGTTGTCAAAGATTGTCAAACCTTTCATAAAGAAAATGACAAGATATTAACACTTTTTGAATAGGGGAGCACCATGTTTCTCATTTTAGAAAAGTCACTCTGGCAGTAGTTTAAGAAACAAATTGAAGGGAAGTAGGCAAGGAACAAAATACCTGTTACAAGGCCATTGCAGTCATCTTGTTGAGAGATAACTATGTGCTAAGCTCATGAAATAGAAAGAAAAAGAAAGTTCAGATTTAAGAAACAGTTTAAGATGAAATCTACGAAGTATAATGACTAGTTTTGAAAATAGAGTATAAAAAATGGAAAGTTATAAGCTGTCTTCAAAGTTCTGGTTTGAGTCATTTAACAAGATAAAAATATAGGTGTGGAACTCATAGAAACACAAAAGAGAATAATTCAAGTGTATGCAAGTGGAGGTGCCCTTGATACATTCAGGTGAATCTGTTCAGTGAAAATTGGGTTTATGAGGGAAATATAGGCTAAAAATATACAAAGGAGTGTCCAAGAATTAGTCAGGGATAAAGTCATGGGTATGAATGAGATGGTTTAAGGATCAGGAGTAAAGATGAGAAGAGAGTCAATGATGAATCTTGTAAAAGTGACCTTTTTCATGGGATATATAGAAAAGAATCTACTTAGTAAAACTGAAAAGTTGAGTGAAAATTAATAAGACAACCAAGTGAAAATAAGACAAACAAAGGCTAGCAAGGATGTGGAAGAAAAGAAACAATCTTACACTGCTGGTGGGATGCAAACTGATCCAAACACTATGGAAAGCTGTGCAGAGGCTTTTCAGAACACTAGGAATGGATCTATCATATGATCTAAACAATCCTACTCCTAGGAATCTATCCAAAAAATATAGACACTATTTCAAAAGGAAACCTGTACTCCTATGTTTACTGCAGCACTACTTACAACAACCAAGATACTGAAACAACTTAAATGCCCCCCCAAAAGATGAATGGAGCAAGAAGATATGATCTATATGTACAATGGAATACTGCTCAGCAATCAAAAAAGATAAACTCATGCCATTTGCAACAATATGGATGGAGCTAGAAGGGATTGTGTTAAACAAAATAAGTCAGATGGAAAAAGAGAAATATCAAATGGTTTCACTTATAGGTGGAATTAAGGAAACCAAACAAAGGGCCAGTAAAAAGATAAAACTTGCAGACAAGCCATTGATCTGAGTCATCCCGCCAGGCATATATATGGAGGGAAGAGGTCAAAACAGAGAAGGAAAGAGCACAAAGGACTACCTTCATGGGTCACGGATGTTATGGTGGTGGGAGAACTATGAGGACTACACCTGAGGGAAGAAATCAAATGTTGGTCAAAAATGAACAATAATGTAAGATAATAAATAGATAAATTTAAAGAAAAAGAAAATGGAGGGAAGGCAGATGAGAAGGGGAGAATCTATCCAATATTCCAGAATAGCTAATTTACATAAAGGAATGAAAATATTATATTTTATTTGTCATCATCTAAGAGATCTTTAGTGTACGTTGTCAGAGAATTTTCTGTGCAGAGAAATGTGAATGAGTTAAGGAGTAGATGGAGGGTGACAGAAGACATAGTGCGTATAGACTTTTTTTTTAAGTCATTCTCTATAAAATTGACAGAATATTTCAGAACTATGGACAGAGATGAGTGCTGAGTATTATTTCCTTAGACAGAAACAGACTAGTTTTCTACAAGAACAATCAAAATTATTTTTAAAATAATTTATTTATATATAAATCTCACATCTCTGTGATCTACACTATTGGATATGAGTAAAAGGCAAGAACTAAGATATTGAGGAAGTAAGTTATAACATTTTTTATAATTTTATTTTCTTAATTGATTGCACATATCTCTCGCTATGTATATGTATGTGTAGCATCTACTTTTAAACATGAGTTGAATCCAGACATGCTTATATAATCAGTTTTAGGGAAAGGATTTATAGAAAATAAGAATAACAAATGGACCAAAGCCTCTAAAGATAAATAAGGGAAAAAAGAGAGCAGAGTATAGGTTGAATGTTTGATCTTCAGAAAGGAATATCAGATGAGACTGGAGATAAATTTATACATCTAGATACATGAAGAACAAGAGCCTAGTTTTGATGGAAGATTGATAATGAAGAATAAAGAATAGATTTTATTAGTGAATATTCTGATACATGCTGCAACATGGATGAATCTTGAAAACTTTATGCAAAATGAAAGCAGCCAGTCACCAAATGCCACATATCATAAGATTCCATTTATGTGAAATATCCAAAACAGAAAAATCTTTATAGATAGATAATAGTTAGTGGTTGCCTAAAGCTAGTGGGGTTGGTGAGATTGGGAAGTAATAGCTAAAAGGTAGTAATGAATATGTTCTTAAATTGATTGTGGTGATACTTGAGCAACTCTCTTAATACACCAAAAGCCTTTGATGTAAACTCTTTAAGTGGTTAAATAGTATGGTATATAATTTAGATCTCAGTAAAACTCTAAGATGATAAATATAAGCAATATTATGAGGAATAATCAAATATATACAATTATTTAATAATTATTATAGCAAGTATAATAGTGTATATAATAACTATATTAATAATATATTAATGTTGTATATTAGCCAACTTTAATTAATGTTTGTTAATATAATACCAAAAATATCTGATACTGTTGAATACCAACTATGTATTAAGCACTGTGCTGAGTATATATACTACTTTATTAGTTAACATATTAAATCCTTAAGGTGGAAATCAGCATTTTCATAGTTGGTAAATGAGAAATATATCATAGCAAAGGCTCCTAACACTGGCTGAGTTAGCCTGGAACAATCTGTGTGTGGACATGGACTTTGTCTTTTCATCTTTGTATCACCAGCATCAACATATAAAAATATTCAAAACATATTTAGTGGATGAGTTGGTTGCAGATGGCAAGGAAGAGGGAAAAGAAAATATATTTCTTACTTAAGATAGCAATAAAGTTTATATATAATAAATTTTAAAATTTTTTTAAAAATGAAAATACTTTCAAAAAAGGTAACAATAAAGTGGTGACTACTACAAGAAACAAAAATCAAGACGGAAATGATTACTATTTTTATCTACAACTTAAATATTGTTAAATATATATATTACATTAATACCAATAATCTCAAAGTTATTTTACACCAATAAATGCAAATCTAAAAGTCTATAGAGCACAAGGTAAGAAAATAATATCTGTATGCTTCTTACTCTAAAAGATATTTTAAAAATGTATTGGCAAGAAATTATTAAATTTAATATTCCATTGGATAAAGGAATATAAGAAATTTCTTCAGTATACTAGTGCATTTCCCAGTTAAGATTCAGCAATGTCTACAATTAGGAGCTCAAGTTTCTTAGCTATACCAAATTATTCATAATCTTCAGAGCTCAAGACTCAGTGTAATGTCATTACTCTGAAAGAAACAGACTCTTACCTTGACTCAGCTCTATGGACAGACTCTTGTTGCCAGTCAGGTGGGAGACAGCACAGGGCACATTAGACAAGTTACTTTCTGCCCAGTGGCAAGTGCTTGCAACAGTCACTGTGCCTTTGCCCCACAGTGTTTTCTCAGTGTGACAGTCTCCCTCTGGGCTCCAGGAGATCTGTGCTGCAGGCTTCCCTGCAATTGCCTTGCAGACTGCACCTCCACCCTCACTTTAAATCAAGGTCAACTCAGGGGGCACTACAGAGAAGTAGGGGAAATGCTTCCGTCTTCACACAGAGGACAAGGAATATAGAGAGATATTTGTTTCAATGCGAAATTCAGTATCTGAAATCTATATATGATGTTCCTTACCTACCACTTGGAGATGATATCCATGCTGGAAATTCCCCTCTTCTGTTACCACTTGACAACCATAACACCCCTCGTGAGTGAGGAATACGGGATCAATCTGAAGGACAGGATTACAATTGGGTTTGGAAACCCAGGTGATTCTCTCATCAGTACAGTTTCCATCTGTGATCACATTTGCATCTGCCCTATAGACTCTGGAGCAGAAAAGCTTGTCATTGTGAATTGTCCATGTTACGAGCCACACATATTTGCTCAAGAAAAGAGGTCAGGGGAGCACAACCTTTGTGTCCACTTGTATAGACAGGTTGGTATTATCTGTACACACATACACACACAAAGTAAAATAATAAATGCTTGCTAATTCTTTCTAAATGGCCTTATTTAAAGTCACATAAAAACCTTTCTTGAATGAATATTTTACCTATTTTAGATCAAGATAATTAAAGCCAAGTACTTTTCCTTAAGACAATCATATTTTAGTATGCAAGAAAATGTCTTACCAGTTTCATCACGTAGAATATTAAAAAGGTGGTGGTATACTTAAGCTTCATAAAATTGAGGTATGAAGTTTCATAAAATTGATCATTTTCATTGAAGGCATTCCTAAGTGAACCTGACAGTGTGTATGTATGTGACTGTGTGTGTCATTAGAGAATATTACTACTGCTACTAATTCAGTGTGGCTCCTGTTATGGGTTGAATTATGTCCACTCCCCAAGCCCAAAAGTTCATATGTTGAAGTTCTCTCAGTATCCCAAAGTGTGACCTTATTTGGGAATGGGGTCATTGCAGATACAATTAGATAAAATGTGATCACTGGAGTACATCTCTAATCCAATATATCATATCTAACAAAATGAGGGAAATCTGGATAGACTTGCACACAGGGGGAACATATATATTAAATTGTTCTGTGATAAAATAATATTAAATTGAACTTATGGTAACACAAGCACCAACAGTATCATAGAAGGCAGAAGAAAGTTTTAAGTAAATTCTATTCTGATGATCTCAGAGAAAACTTGGCAAGTTAAGATTTTGATTTTAACGTTTAATCTCCAGAAGTATAAGGCAATAAATTTCCAGTTGCCTAAACCACATTCTATCTGTGGTACTTTGCGATATAAAAGTCTACAAACTAAGATTCTGTGATATTATTCATACTAAAGAAGCAGTTATTTCTTTAGAAAACTTAACCACTTTATTGAGACATAAGTGACCTGTAAAAAGACATTTAGAGAAATAGATAGCTAGTATTGGATAGAAAGAGAGCACGATAAACAGATAATAGAAAGACAGACAGACGGAGAGATAGATAGATCGTAACTTGATGAATCTAGAGATAAATATACCCATGACATGATTACCACCATCAAAACCAAAGATATATCCATCATCACTGATATGGGTAATGATGCAGTAGAGAATTGAATAGATGCCAAAATGCTTATTTTGGGGTCTGAGATAACCACAAGAGTAAATGGGGAGCAAGAAGCATGAAAGGGCTCATAAATAGGAGGAGCAAGTAGAGAAAGGAAAGAAGGGAAAAGAAGGAGATGAGAAAGGCAGACTGAGAGAACAGGTCCACATGGCCTGCCAGGGTAAGCCCCCTGAAGAAATGAGCTGGAGATGACAAGAAGCACTAGTGATCAGTAAAAGAGTAGCCGGTGTGGAGAGTGTGGCACCGCAGCAAGGTGGCATAGTGAGCTGGTACCTGGAGATGGCTAGGGATTTGGAAAGCTGATTTGTGCATCAACAATTGCGGAAAAGATCTGAAGAGACTTGGAGGAGCAGAGCAGTGTGAAACACTGGAGAAGAAGCAAAGAGAAGATGCCAGAGAAAGACTGGATGTGGCAGGGTGCCTGTCAGCATGAAGGGCCACCATCTTGGACATGTGTTTGGGACTTTTGTAATAAACAGTACTCAGGGTGAGACAACTGGCCACTTGTGGTTTTGAAAACCTTTCATTTTCCTGGTTAATTATCCTTGTTAATAAAACCCTGTTGTTAAACTGCTTTTGAGTGGCAACTGCTATGTGCAGGTGATGTGGACCTGTGGTTTTTTGGTTGGAAGCTTTTGCCCCTTTTCGACCTGATATCATCATCAGATTTTATAGTTGATTCTAGAATGAGCTAAGACTTTGGGAGATTGTGAGGTAGAATTACTTTGCATGTGAAAAGAACATGGATTTGGGGAGGTAGCTGTTGGACTGTTTATGTCTCCACAAAATTCATATATTGAACCCCTAATCCTCAGTGTGGTTGTACTGGAAGATGGGACCTTTAAGAAAGTAATATAGGTTACATAAACTCATACTAGTGGGACTTTGATAAAAGAGGATCAGTGTGTTCATAAGAGACACTAGAGAACTCATTTGTTCTCTCCTCAATTACAAACAAAGGAAAGTCCAGATGAAGACAGCAAGAAGGCAGCAAGTCAGGAAGAAAACCCACATCAGAAACTAAAGTGGTTTTATGATTGTGTATGTCTTCTCTCCAGAACTGTGAGAAAATAAATGTCTATTGTTTAAGTTACCAGGCTGTGGTATTTTTTTTTTTTGGCAGTCTGAGCTAACCAATGTGTGTGTGTGTGTGTGTGTGTGTGTGTGTGTGTGTGTGCACATGTGTTAGGTAAAATAGTCCTATGTCCTGACTTCAGTGGAAGCACTTTCAGTGTCTCATCATTAATCATGATAAGGTTATTGGTTTGACATGGAAATTTTTATCATGTTATAGATGTCTTTGATTCTACTTTTGCTGTTTTTTTTAAAACTATGAATTGATGATAAATTTTACCAAATATTTTATGTATGTATTGAAATGTTTGTGGGATTCTTTTTCTCCTATAGTTTAGTAATGAGGTAAAATATAATAATTTACCTAGTATAAACTATTATTCTTGAAAATTTACATGATCATTGGTTTGTTTTTTTTTTCAATTTATTGTAGAGTCGATGTGTTATTATTACACAGACAGAATCTTTGCATCTAAATTTACTAGTAAAACCAGCCACGGTGGTAAGCATTTTTAATCCCAGCCTAGGACAGGGGCAACATAGCAAGATCTAGTTTCAAAAGATAGCTGGCTGTGGTAGTGCATACTTGTAATCTCAGCTAGCTGGGAGGCCAAGACTGGGGATCTCTTGAGTCTGGGGTACCCCACCCATGAGAATCTGCAGTTCCCTAGGCAACATAGTGAGACCTAGCCTCAACCAACCAACCAATCAATCAATCAATCAATCAATCAACCAATATACAAGTAAAACTGGCCTACAAATTTGTTTTGTATGAAAATTTTATCAAAACTTGGTATCAAAGTTGTGCTTATAAAAATTATAAAACATTTCTTCTTTCTCTATGCTATTTCTTAAAGGTTTAAGGGATGTGAAGAATTTTTATATGTAGTAGTCTGAAGTCATACATTCCCTGACAGTACTCTCAATTTCTTCCATGATTATTAATCTGCTCATGTTTAGTATCTCTTCTTGAACTAAGTGGGTAATATAGTTTTCCCTTAGAAAAAAATTTGTAATTTAAAACCATTTTTATTTAATAACAATGAAATCTATAATATAGTCTAGTGTTTCTTTGTTTTCTCCATGTTCATGGCAATATCTATTTTCTTTCCACATTTTGTATATTTGTGATTTTCCTTTTGTTACCATTTAAACTATTGGGCCTTTTCTCCTATCAAAAGTTACTGGAATTATTTATAAAGTTTAGCTTTCTACTGCTCATTCAGAAATTGCTTGATTTCAAGACTACTCTTCCTACTGTCTTCTACCATTTGACACATGTTGGCTTTCCATGCTCACCTCTCAGAGCAGATATAGTAAACCCTTGAACCCCAGACTCTTCCATTGACTGAATCCCAAACATCTTCTACCTTGTACCTCAGCTCATAATGAATCTTTAGTCTCCCTTCCCCCCATCATTTTTGCCCTATGGGATCCTCCAAGAGCTATCTCAATTGCTACTCTTTCCAATACATCAATTTTGATTATACTATGCATCTTATTCTGCTCTGTATTATAATTTTTGTGTACTTGTTTGCCTCCAGGACTACACAATGTAGACCACTGATCAAGAGGTATAGGTTTTCTTCACCTTTGTAGCCTGTATTTTTAGTTAGCATATTCCTCAGCAATAATAAAAAAAAATCTACAGGGTTTTTGCTGATGCCATTGGTCAATTAAATGCCTACTAGACCCTTGCCTGGGTTTCAAGCAATAGTGAATATAATCCCACAGCTCAAATGATCATATAAATATTTGTGTCAATGATCCAACCATTCCTATCAAATAACTTGCTAATAAGTAGGTAAGCACTTTACCTTCAGCAGGTGGCCATCACTACTTCTGTGTTTGTGTCATCAAGCATGAATTAATACCTTAAATCAGAAAATATTCAGAGAAGAAACATGGGGAAAAATAAGAAATGTTGTTTACTTAAATGAAGAAAAATCCTCTCACACACATAAGATAATAACAAAACAATGGCAGTACTTAAATTAATCACACAAAAAGTTACAAAAGCAGTTATAGGAGAATATAAGAGAAAATATAAGTGGTAACATAGTGAGGTAAAAATACTATTAGGTTTTAGGAAATACACAACTATGAATAAGTGATTAATTTAATGTCATTACACCAGATCAAAACCTCTGTTTTTCCAAACACACCTACCTTTAATCAGTGGGAGAGTTCATAATGCAAGTGCAAAGAATTAAGTTCCATTTCTAGAACTACTGTGAAAAAGATAAGCAAAAACTCTCCTCCTATAAAAATACTTAGAAATGTGAAATATAATAACCCTATTTCAAATGCATACCTAAAATTACAAAGCAGAAAGGGGAATTCCCCAAGGCCAAAAATGTTGAGGAGGCAGAAAATCATGAACTCATTGCTGATTTCTATAAATAACAGCCAGTTTTTAAAAATTATTTAGATGCCTTAAAAAACAAATTTTTTTTTCTGAGACTAGGTCTCGCTATTTTTGCCCGTGGAACGGCAGGCCCACGTTGCCCGGGGTACCACAGACTCAAGCAATCCTCAACCTCAGCTTCCCAAATTACAGGCGTGCGCCACCACACCCAGCTATTTTTTTGGAACTAGATCTCGCTACAGGCTCCAGGCGGGACTCGAACCGTGATCCCTAGCCCCAGCCGCTTCATACGCTGAAGCTTACAGGCACGACCCACCATGCCTGGCCTTAGATGCATTCAAATTTATTGAGACTTGTTTTATGGCCTATTTTATGGTCTAATTTGGTAAATATTTCATGTGCACCAGAAAACTATGCACATCTTCCTGTGATGGTTACTTTTCTTGCGTGAACTTGGCTAATTTATAGTACTCATTCATTCAGCCAAACCAGTGATCTAGATGTTGCTGTGAAGATACTTTGTAGGTATGGTTAACATCTACAGTCATTTAACTTTAAGTAATAGCAATAATCAGTAAAACTGTTGGGTTTTATCCAATTAGTTTAGGAAGCTAAGAGTAAAACCAAAAATTTTTGCCTCACTATTTTGCCTCACATCACTTCTTTTTTTTTAATATATTTTTTAAAGTTTTATTTATTTTTATTCTTTAAATCAAAACTTCAGTAAATGCTTTTGGGGATACCTCCCCCCCACCTCAGGTTCCCCCTCCATTATTTCACATACCGCTCTTTGTTGTTTGCTAATCTGTATTAAGTCTATTAATCTCTTTCTTTCCTGTGGTAGTGTTCTTTCATTTGGGTGGGTGAGAGAGACTGTGTTCTTGGAACCAGAAGAGCCTTGATGGTAGGATTTCAGTCTTAAGTTTGTGTTGGGCAGCCAGTCTATATTTATTTGTGGTTTGTCCATGCTTTCTCTTTGGAGGTTGTCTTCTCCAATCCCATTTCTGTTGTTTTGCTGCTTTACCTTATGGTTCTGGCATCAGATCACTGCCATTGCCGGTGAAGAAGTTTCTCTGTGGATACAGGCAATTGTGATTGGCCGTTGTAGATGATCTCCTCTGCTTCAACTTGCAGCTTTGGGTCAATGTCCCAGTCTTTGGCCTTCCTTTATTCTCCCTTAGTTTGTGGGGAGGGGTGCCTTGCTCTCCTAGAAGACATCTCTGAAATGAGGTATTGGGTCTTCCAGATCCAGTGAGCACATAGGTGGGCCTTGTGACATTGTGTTTCCATAAATGTTTCTCCTATCTCACCTGAATTGGTACTTTCAATTGTCCATCTGCTGTGTCTAGCTCAGGCTTGTGGGCTGGATTTTTGCCTGGTCCCTCACCCATTTTATGATGGGGTTTGTGCTATATATGTTTTTGCTCCTCCTGAACACTAGCTGAATTGAGTGTGAAATGGAAGGAGCAACCCTCCTTGCTCCACCTCTGCCCAGCAGCTGACCTGCACCCCACCCACTGCACCCTCTGTATGGAAGGATGCAACCTCACTGAGGCGTCCCATTCAGGTGTGGCTGGGATATGACATCTTACCCAAAAGTTTTCAGTCTACTGTTTTACCCCCAAAATCTAAATTATCACCCTCCACATTTATGTAAGTCAATTCCTTGAAATAATACACACACAGGGGTGAATGGACACATATCCTACTAACTCTGTCCCACTAGTACTAATTTATACAGATTTTAATACCAAAAGTGAGTCAAAATCTTAAGGATACTATTTTCTGAACTGATTTTGGGTTTTCTACAATTGATTCTCCAATATAGTTGTGTTTAAAAGATCTAATGATTCAATTTCTGTTGGTGAAGAGAGCACAAATCACCCATGACTTTACATAAAATTAGTTAAATGCAAACTATCACTACTAGACACTTCCAATCAAGTCGTAGGCATTTATAATTTAGTACTCTTTAATATAATGATTGGCTGCCTTCTAACTACACTTAGAGAAAGTGGATGAAGAAGATGGATTCAGTGGTTCAAATTCACAGCTTAAGTTCTGCATAAATGATAAGAAAGTCTCTATTTCTTCCCTGAAAGTAAATCTTTTCTCCTCTAGCAACAGGTCTAAGCTTTCAAAAAATAAAATGTTATGTAATTGAATTACATAAATTACAATGAATTCTCAAATTTGTCAAGTGTCTTCTTTAAAGTGAAAATATAGATTGGGTAGAAATGTGATCCTGAGAACTAGAATAAAGGTATATGAACAAATTTGGGGTACATCAAATGGTCAAATTCTGCTGAGTCTTCTTTACCTATAGAAGTCTACCGTTGTCTGAAAAGGCCAACATGTTTTGTTTGAAGAATATGTGATAATTTCCCTGTAAAGGTATATGCTTTGAAAATACTGTTGTTCTCAGGAATTTCTCCCCTTGCTTCTATGGCTTTTAAAACTATAGTTAGAATCTAATCCAGCAGGCTTCTAAGAGTAAGATACAAAGCATGACCCAATAAAAGCTGCACAAAACACCGGAAGAACTATGTGATTTCTTTCCAATTTATTTAGTTATAAGTGTGGTAAAAGTATGGAAATGGATATTAAGGATATAGCATTATATTGAAAGGAATATGAAATTAGACCAGTTTATTTTTATTGACATGGATCTACAAAGCAGAGATTCTTAATTCAATGCTGTAACTTTAGAGTCTAGAAATGGTTCTAACATTCATTCATTTATTGGGTTGATACATGGACTAGTGGTTACCTGGACTAAATAAAAATTAATGTTAGCACTTTCTTGGTACACTTAGGGTAAGGCATATAAAAACCTAGGGAGATTGAATTTATCATGTAAGACCTTTCATCATGACTGTAAGAAGTAAATTTGTAAGGAGACCCCAATATCCTTTATGAGCACTGTGGTTGCTCTTCTCTGTAAGGTCAGAAATTGCAGTAATAACTGCTGCCACTGAACTTGTATACTTAAAAACAAGAAATGTAATTGACTCTTGGGATGGCAGTTTGATGGTACTTTATCTCTAAAGACAAAATGAGTGTGGTTTGTAATAATGAAGTCAAAATAGTAATTTAAAAAGTCATAATCAGAATAGTCTATCAGAGATCTATATGATTGATTGGTTGATAATGGTGACTCCAGAAGGAAAATAGATTCAGAATATTAAATTCTTGCTCAATCTGTTTAAAGAAGTGTTCTAAGCTGAATAAGCAAAAGACAAACTCAAATTACAAGAGAGACATAGCCCCTCAATCAATTCCCAGATCAGAGCACTTCTATCATTGTTTTTGTTTCACATATTTCAAAACTTGGTTAGGTGCATTAATGTTTATATAATATTCTATACGCTTACTGAATTGACTCCTTTATTATGAAATATTCTTTGTTTCTGATAATTTTTTGGCTTAAATTTTAATTTATCTGATATTAATTTAACCATTCCATATTTCTTTTGACTAGTATTATCATGAAAAATATTTTTTCATCTCACTACTTCTAATGTAAACAATTTGTGTTTACATTAAACACAAAGTTTAAAGTTTAAAGTTTCCAGTAGAGTCTACCCAAAGGAGACCTCAAAGTGGGTACAAAAGAACACCTGTGCTCAGATGTTCATTGCAGAACTATTTATAATTGCAAGGACATGGAAACAACCCAAATGTCCCAGAACAGACGAATGGATGAAAAAGATGTGGTATATATATATACACAATGGAGTATTACTCATCAATTAAAATCAAATTAAAAATTTGATGAATTTATGGAAACCTGGATGTAGCTAGAAGAAATCATACTAGCAGAAATGAGCCAGATAGAAAAAGACAGAAAACAAATGGTTTCACTAATATATGGACAACCAAATGAAAGTATACAATGGAAGGGTGGAGACCAGCTGGAGCAGTCGGGGAGGGGAGGTGGTGGGTGACGCCCAGGGAACAAAATGATGTGAAATATATATATATAATTTTTAAAAATAATAATAAAGTTCCCAGTAGTTCTTCTGCATTTCTAATAGCATTTCCTATAGCATTAGTTGAGTCTTGCATTTTTATCTAATTTTGCTAAAATGGCGATAATCTAGAGATGTCAGAGCTAATTATATTTTCCAGAGGTTCCTGAAGACAGTTCCTTGACTAATAAGAAATGTAAAAAAAGGGAAGGGAGGAAAGATAAAAAATCTGGCATTGTTAAGAAACTAGATGGTCTTCAGTAATGGCAAAGCACAGCCCCTTACCACAGGGGAGGAAGGCCACAGAAATATGACAGTGGCCCCACAACAGAGCTGCAAACCAAAACAGAGACCAGTCAGACCTACAATCACAAATGGCTATCCCTATCAAGGGACCTCTCTTAAAAAAAAGAAAAAAATACTGGGAGTCAGGTTCCCTAGGCCAAAGACCTGAAATAAGACTTGAAAGAAGCAACAGATGGGTTAGAAAACTCAGTGGAGGTGACAGTCACCAAGAACGAGGAAGTACCAAAATAAGCCAAATGAGCTCGGACTGTCCTTTGATCACAAAAATAAGTCTGGACACCTAAGTAGCATGGTCTACCATATACCAAGAAACCACATCTTCACCCTGGATAAGGACATAGCTCCAGAAAAGAAAAAGACCAAAGGGCCAAACATGGACAAACAGCAATAAGAAAGGAGACTGAGTGACCAGAGTGAGGTGGTGGCAGGGAAGAGGTGGAAGTTCCCATAGGGATCAACAATTGTACATTGTGAAAAATCCAAAAATAAAATAAAATAAAACACTCCCCACCAAAATAAAAAAAAGAAGAAAGAAACTAGATGGTACTTGTCTTCCGAAGGCCAGGACTGAGAAGAAAGAAGTTGCTATGGAAGTGAGTTCTTAAAAACAAAGGAGATGATAGAATTCTAAAATATTGGAATAAAGGCAATAACACTCAACAGTCAAAGACTAGATCAATATAATTATGGCAGGAGATATATGGGGATTACAAAAATGCAAAATTAATTAATTAAAAATTAAAAAACAAAACAAATTGTAATTGCAACGTTTATTTATTAATCAGTCACATTAAAGTAAAATTATCATAAATATAACAAGATTAGAATGATAGCCAAGAGACCCTGACCTACAGGATTATAAAAGCTAAAGAAACCTTATTATTCTTAAGTGAAAAAAATAGAAGAGGAGCCAAAGAAGATATAGTTTATTCTATGTAGTCAACTCTAGAGTAAGTTAAGTGTTTTAGTCTACTTTGTCTGCTGCAGTGAAAATATCATAGACTGGGTGCTTTAGAAATGAACATTTAGTTTTCATATTTCTGGGGGCTGGGAAATCTAAGATCAAGGCACCAAGAGATACAGTCTGGTGAGAGCCCACTTCCTGACTTGTAGACAGCTGGCTTTTCAATGTATCTTCACAAAGAGTAGCAGAAGGATAGAAAGAAAGAGCACTCTTGTTTCTCTTCTTATTAGAGTACTAATCCTTTCTACTTTCAAGACTTAATTGCCACCTGAAGGATCTATTTCAAATTCCATTAGATAAGGAATTCAGTTTTAAGATATGTATTTAGGGTGGAGGGGAACACAAACTTTCAGTACATAGCAGTGACTGATTGTTCAGGTCAGTTGTCATGCCCCTTCATCAAGTTTCCATACTCAAACCAATAGCACTTCAATCACATAATCATGAACTCCAAATTCATAAAATACAAGAAGAAAAAAAAATTATAAAGTGAGAAAATTACCGTTTCATTGTTTCCTTGAAGAGAAAAAAGGACTCTAAATTTCAAATATAAGAATTGGTGAATGAATAAAGTATTTGGAGATTAGAAATAATGAATTAGATTAGAAAAAATAAGGGTCCTTAAGAACATAAGTTATTTTTTTTAAAAAAAAGGAAAACATGCTCCCAAAAATATTAAGACACTGTAACAGAGTTCAATTTACCTATTGTTTCTCTACACAAATATACAGGATGAAAGAAAGGGAGAAGGATTTCAGAATATGAATTGTTTATATCACTGCAAGATACAAAAAGCACTTGGGAGAATCTACTATGATAAAGTTTTATGCAAAATTTAAGCCAAAAACAGAATGAGAGGGTGACAAAATTTTTCTGAGTCTGCCCTATGTAGTGTTCTCATATTCTTTAAAATATCACAATTTACACCAATTATTTTTCCAAAGAGTTATTTTTCCTTGCTCCTAAGAAAAAAGCAATTTTAGTTAAAATTCAGTCACAAATAAAAGTAAATTTTAGATGTAAGTGATTATTTAGGGTTCTACTTTTGTGTAAGGTTGAGTACGTGCTCAAGGACAAACACTTCTTTAAATATCAGTCGTGATCTCTGGAAAAAAATATGAGTAACAACTATCTAAAGCAATCAAGAGCATGTAATAGAGAGAAGAGGAGTTAACAAATGGAAAAAGGGAAAAACACTGAGTAAACATCCTATTCTTATAAACTTTGCTCTTATAAGCGAGTCCAAGTCTGCCCAACCTTGTTAGTTATTAGAGGAAGACAAACAAAAACCTCAATGAACTTTCATTTTATTCTCATTCAAATAGTTATAATTAAGGAAAAAATAATAACAGATATCAGTGAAGACATGGAGAAGTTACACTGAAACTAAAAAAGGATATTACAGAAGAAGAAGGCCACAGACCAGTATTGCCAATGCACATAAATATAAAAATCATCAATAAAATGTCTAAATCAATTTAATAATATATAAAAAGAATCATACATCATAATTGAGCAAGATTTCTTTCAAGTATGCAAGATTGGTTCAACATTTGAAAATGAGTATAATCCATAACATCAATAGGCTGAAGAACAAAGATCACATGATCACATCAATAGATGCAGAAAAGGCATTTAATCAAACTTAAGTAAATCTTAGCTAATGCAATAAGACAAGAAAAGTATTATAAAGATTTGGAAGAGATAATGAGAATGTCTTGTTTACCTATGATGTGATCAGCCACACAGAAAACCTTAAAAAACTGTCCTACCCCCCCCCAAAAAAAAACAGAAACAATAAGCAATTATGGCAAGGTTTCAGGATACAAAACTACTGTACATATAGCAATTATTTTCTTATGGAACAGCAAGGAACAGGGATATATTGTTACAATGTCATTTCTTCCCTACTTGCTCTATGGATTCAATGCAATCTCAATAAAACCCCAGCAAGTTATTTTGTGGCTATTGACAAATTGATTCATTTTTTTTTTCATGAAAAACAAAGGATCTAGAATAGTCAAATTTTAATATTAAATTCTTTAATATTCTTTAAATTACAGAACAAATTTGGTGAACTGATACTATCCAACTTTAAGACTCATTATAAGGCCTCAATAAAGCAGATTGTGGTGGTAGTGTAAGACTAGACAAATAGATCAGGGATATAGAACAATAACCCATAAATGAGCCCTAATAATATAGTCAATCTCTGAAGGAGAAGAGTACAATAAGAAGAGTCTTTTTAACAATGGTTCTAATACAACTATGTATCCACATGCAAAGAGGAAAAAAAGATGAATTTAAATACAGACCTCATATCTTTCACAAACATTAATTCAAAAAATATCATAGAACTAAAGGTAAAAAAGAAAAACTACACATCACCTAGCAGATCACATAGACATTTGAGACAAGTCTCAAAGACATTGGATATGGCAATGACATTTAGGTAAAACACCAAAGGTGTTTCAATTTCAATGTTTAGAAATAATTGAAATATCAAAGGATATTGATATATCAAAAATAATTAAAATATAAAAAATTCTATATCAATAAGTATTGAAATCCAAAAGTAGGAATACAGCAGCAACAACAAAAACAATAGAAGTGGGGAAAATGTCTTATGTAGTTAACAGAAGTTTAGTTTACACTATCCAGTGTCTCCAGTGTTACTCAGGAGTCCTCAGCAAGTCAGGATAACATTTAAATAAGGTTTGCTGGAATGCACAAATGTATCACTGCTGCTGGACAAATAATAACACATATTATAAGTGGATCAAGAACATCCTCATCACTAATGAAAAATAGCTTGATTTTTGACTGAAAATGTCACAGCTTTAGACTTACCAGGTACCACAATAATGTTAGATATCAGTAAATTCAGACTTGAAATCCTCCCCTAAGTAAGTATTTGGAATAAGTTTCTTCTTCAACACCAATTTCACTGTGAACGAATAGATGGACATACAGGATCTCTTTTATCCACCTTTGTTTATCCACCTTTGTTTTATCCACCTTTGTTTACTCAGTCTACATGAGTATTTGTCAGTTTTTCTCTCCACATTTCTTTTTCTTCATCTTTATGTTTTTGGCTCATTAGCCACTGACAGGAAATGTGAGTGAGTTTCACTAAGTATACTGAAAGACCAATGTTTGTTATTCACTAATTCTTCTATAGCACTGGACCAACAGGAGAAATTATATTCAATTCACTTAAGAAATGTGAAAATCTTCAATGCACAGCTTGATGAATTTTTAATATGTACCCACTCATAAACAAATTCAAGGTAAGATCATTTTTATTACTTACAAGTTCCCGTTATGTTCCTTCTCTCAGTATCTTTTCCTGAGAGATAAGAATCACTGTGACCTTATCATCAGTTGCCAGTGTTTCAACTTCATAAAAATCAAATTCTTTGCATCGTTCATTTTTAATTCTGTGTTGTGTTGTTTGCATTTTCAGTTTTGTGTTATGTTATTTGCATTAGTATTTGCATTAAAATTTTTCCATAATGTTCATTGTTGTAGTTCAAAGCTAACATCAATATTTTTAAAATGTTTACTTTGTACATATTTTCATCTACAAATGTATTCATTTTCTTGGGTACATACCTAGGAATTAAGTTGCTAGATTATAGGATATGTGTGACTTTACTAAAACTACCTATTGTGAGTTGAACTGTTTTAGAAACTATCTTAAATTTGACTCATTGACCTTTATATCTATTTTGAACTTCTTTTGATATTTGAATGGTCCAGATTTTACTGGTAGTGTATACATCACCATAAATGTCATAGAAAATATTTTATTTTGAGAGTAAAATAGGGGAAACCAAGTAGAAATATGAAGAGTGTTTATAGATTGGTTCATACACCAGTTCTCTATTATGTGGCATTATTCAAGAAAACAAATAGAGAATTTTCAGAATCTCGAACAAATCTGGTTTTGTTAAGCAGGTAAAAGTACAAGTTATATATTCAATGACAATAATACTCTGGTATTTATTTATTTGGTACTGGCTAACGTAGCATTCTCAATGGCTACATTGCTGGAGGATATGAGGTGTTCATTAAGACATATGGAAAGGTTGGTGACATTTGTAACTAAGTAGAAAGGGGAGTTGTGGTCATAGTCAGAGATAGAGGGTGGGTAATTGTGGTGGCAAATTGGAATTAAGAATTAGGAGAAGTGGTCAGAGCGTTAAGGAACAAGCCTATATGAGACTGTTGTCTCTTGTGGAAAGCAATAACTTCCTTAATATTTAGACTAGAACAGATGGTAGTACCCTCTATCATATTTTCCTTTAAACACAGCAGTATAGATATGTGTGCTTCAGTAGAGAATGAAGAATACACTAAGTTTATAGACTAGGCAAACAGCAAATGGAGGAAACATAGTAATATTCCTAATATTAAAAGAAGAAGCAAAAAGAGTCCTGATTTCAGTTTGTCAGCACCACAGGACATGCAACCAATGAACATTACTGGTCCTGCAATCTCAGTGTCCTGAGTGAAACAATTTCTTGGGCAGGCAGCAAAGTCATCCTCCAAGACAAAGTCTTGGCCTAGGTAATGTGATTGTCATCTTCAGTGTGGTAATAGGGTAACTTTTTCAAGTGGATACCACTCTCATTGATGTGGGCCTTGTTTTTGTGACTCTGAAGGTGTTAAAATCAAGGCTGAGCCACTTGTGGATTTTGAAGACAATGATGTGGAATGTAAAAGTTTGTTTGCCATAAGGTGGCCCCACCTGAACTATTATCTAGCCATGGGATTTTTTTTTTTTTTTTAGACTAGGTCTCGTTATTTTTGCCCATGGAGCTGCAGGCTCATGTTGCTCGGGGTACTACAGACTCAAGCAATCCCCAGCCTCAGCTTCCCAGGTAGTTGGGATTACAGGCACGTGCCTCCACGCCTAGCTATTCTTTGGGACTAGGTCTCCCTGTGTTGCCCCGAGTGGGACTCAAACCACGATCCTTAGCCCCATCCTATGACTTGAACCGCGATCCCTGGCCCCAGCCACTTCATAGGCTGAAGCTTACAGGCACGAGCTACCGTGCCTGGCTTGGCCATGGGATTTAGATAAGAACTTTGCCTTTCCATCACTCCAACACTGAAGAAGTTTGGGTAAGAGAGATGTGGAAACCACCAACAGATGCAGCAGCAAGCAATAAGGTTAAAGAAAGGACCAGACTATTCTAGAGCATTATGTTGTTTTTAAAATTACATAATTTTCTGAAAAAAAAAAAAAACATCTTTCAAAGAGACAAATCTGCTTCATACTTTCTCAGAACTGGAAAATATTGACCAGAAAAAGTTCTGAATTACTTTTTAACAATGGTAGAGATACAAATGCAATATAGAATTATGCAGTATAAAATATGCTACATATTTTTTGTATTTTTATATATTTTATATAAAATAGAATATATATATATAAATATATTCACACACGTCTGGAAAATTTTGCTGAAATTTCCCAATAGAACGTAAGTGATTTGCTTGACTTTAGTAATAACAACAATAAAAAGGTGAGTAATTCAAGTTCTACATCAAGGTAACTGCAGGGTTCTGAGAGACTTCTCTTCTTGGTCAGCACACAGCTTCCCTCTCAGAAGTGTCCTTAGAATGCTATAGGAGCAATTATAGCTCCTTAGCTATAAGAGCTAAGGAGCAATTGACGCAGCTTAGGACTTCATCTAGCATCAATTATCATCTTAAAGGTTCCATCTTCTAAAGCAATCTCACAGGGGACTAGGGCTTCAAGATATTGGAAGGTACACAATTCAGTCTATAATACCAATTCATGGTAAGAATTATCATCAGAAAAATAGATATAAAAGGGAACTTCCCTAGCTTGACTAAGAGTATCTATAAAAACCTAAGGCAACATTACATTCAGTGATGAAAGGCTGACTATTTTCTCCCTAACATAGTAAACAAGGTAAGGATGGCTGCTCTCACAAGTCTTGCTTGACATTGTGTTGAAAGTGCTAGCCGGTACAAGATGACAAGAAAAGGAAGTAACAGGCATGAAGATGAAAAAGAAAGTAAGAAAGAGCTTTCTCCTTGAAGATAATATGATGGAACTATTTCTTTTATATTATTAATTTATTTATATTCATGGATTGTTATTTTTTGGACAGTATTTGATTTCTCTCCTTGGATCTAGTCTACCTAATTCTCCCATCACCTAGCACTCATCATCCATCCATAGTCCCTTGTGCTCTTCCCTCCTGTTTTGACCCCTCCCCCTTTCCTTGCTGTATGCCTCAGATCTGCTTGCAAGTTTTGTCTTTTTCCTGGCCTTTTGTTCAATTTCTCTATGGTCAACACATGAGTGAAACCATGTGACATTTCTTTTTTTACTTCTGACATATTTCACAAAATACTCTCTTCCAGCTTCAGCCATGTTGTATATCCTGATTGCATCATTGTCAATATTTTGGTTGTATTCTTGTATTTCAATTTTGCAAAATATTACCATTGGAAGAAACTGAGTAGAGGACACATAGAATCTCTCTCTATAATTTCTTGCACTTACTTATGGAACTACAATTGTGTCAAAATAAAATTTAATTAAAAAAATTAAATTTAAATTAACGTGTGTCATTTTTAAATGTTCCTAGTGACTTTTCCCCCTAAATGTAATTAATTTGTATTATTTTTATTTTGGTAAATATATATAATTTTCCATATCATCATTTTATTTATTTTAAAGTGTACAATTAAATGGTACTTTAGTATATTCATGATGTACTCTCAAGTTCCAGAAGATTTTCTATATCCCTAAAAGAAACTACCAATTGAGCAGTCATTTCCTGTTTTCCTTATCTCCAGTCCCTGGGAAACACTATTGTGTTTTCTGCCACTATGATTATGCCTGTTCTGGATATTTCAAATAAATAAAATCATATAAACTTTTGTTCTTGGATTCTTTAATGTAGAATGATGGTTTAAGTGTTCATCATTATTGTAGCATGTATCTGTATTTTATTATTCTGCATGACTGAAAAATATTCCATTGTATGGGAATTAAGGGAGGTGTTAATACATACAACAGCTGATACAATTTGGAGTTGTTTGACACTTTTAATATTGTGAGTAATGCTATCTAGATTGTTTTGTTTTAACACTTGTTTTCACTTCCTTTGACTATATGCCTATGAGTTAAATTGCTGGGCCAATTCTGTGTTTGGAACATTGAAGTATCACCAAATTGTTACAGTTATATATTGTTCATCGTTGTACCTTGCTACTAACAATATTAAGTGCTATATTCATTGCAACACTATTTACAATAGCCACATTTTGGAAACATTTAAGTGCTCAATGATAAAGGAGTAGATTGAAGATATACTATAAATAAATAATTAAATTACTCAGATATAAAAAAGGTGAATTCTTGCCATTTTCAACAACATGAATAGAAGTAGAGGGAATTATGCTAAGTGAAATAAGTTAGCATTAGAAACATACTGGGTGATTTCACTCAAGATGTAAAATGTAAACAAAACAAAGGAACTAATTAAACTAAACCAAAATTAACTCTTAAAATGTGACTGAGAATTGAGTATACTAGAGAGGGAAAAACAGTGAGGATGGGAACATTGTTGGGGGAAGTTCAATGGTCTGTGGTGAAGGACTATGGGTGGTTTGTGCTGTGGTATCCTGATATATATATATATCTGAGGAGGTATGGACTTTACCCCCACCCATACATACCCCCACCTGTTATAAACCAATGCTACTTTATAGCAATTTTTAAAAAACAATAAAATCATTCAATTAAATGAGAAAGAAAAATGAAAATTCAAATTACTGAGATAAATGTGAAGCTATTCAACCTTCACTCTGTTACCATCTTGCCTGAAAGTATCTACTCTTTTTTGAAGAACCAACTTCTGACTTTATTGATGCTATTGTTTTCCCATTCTTTATTTCCATTTTAGCCTTTAATATTTCCTTCCACTAGTTTCAGTTTTAGTTTGCTATTTGATGATTTACTCTTTGATTTTGTACATTTTTATCATTCTTTTTTTTCTTTTTACTGCTTATATAGGTAAGTCTCAATTGATCTATCTTCAAATTTTCTGTTTCTCTTTAATGAATTCCTAATTTCAGTAATTATACAACTCCAGAATTTTTACTTGCATCCTTTTGTAATTTTTAATGATTTTCAATACATATTGAGATGTTGTCCTGATTTCCTTTAGTTCTTTGAGAATAGGTTATAGCTCTTTGAGTATATTTAAAATAACTAATTACAACCTTAAACAGATAAGTAAAAGTGTTTCTTAAGAAACAATTGCCCTTTATTTCTTTGAAACCACACACTTTTGGCTGACTTTTTAATGCTTTTGATTATAACATGGCAACTCTGGAAATATTCTCTGCAGGGTTTGTTGTTGATGCTTGTCAAAGTTCTTTTTAGTTAGTTACTAATTTTGTAAAGCCTATTCTTCACTTTGCATGACTTCTGAAATCTCTGTTCCATTAGTTTTGTTTGTTTGTTTTGTTTTGATAGTGACTTAAGAGTAAATTATTTAAACATTAGCTTGAAGTAAAAAATCTCCTAGTCTTTGTGGTTGGGTTTAGTGTATGTTAGTGTACATTTTCAACACTCAACAGGTGGTTTGCAACCCTACCTTAGCCTTCACTTCCTAAGACACAGTGTCTGAATGTCAGCCAGGGCTGAGAATTCAGGGCCATCTCAGAACTTCTCTGAGCATGTTTCTAGCTCTGGACATGAGAGTTCCCATTCAGATTTGCAGGTACAAATGGAAGTTTTTCAAGCAGTTACACTCTTTCATACTCTTCCTTTCCTTTCCTTTTTGAAGTCTGTGTTTGCCCTATCTTTTACTCCTTGCCCCAAGCAACTCCCACTTTATATTTACCCTTAAATGTTTTTGGCAAATACCTCCCAAGAGAGTGATCCAACCCTGAGATAGTTAGTTCCCAGCTAAGAGAAATAAAGCAGCTCCCTGACTTAGTTCCTCAGAGAGCTACCAGACACTTCAAAACACAACCATGATTCTTTGAGAGCAAAGTTTGTATTGCTCCTCTGGCATGAGAACAAGCCATAGGAGAAGTGACTGTTCCTTTAGTCAATTTGGAGACAGTCAATTTGGAGAGTGGGAGTGAGGGTAAGTTAAAATGCCATAGCACCCTCTCACTGAAATTTTACAGCTTCTTTCTTCACTAAGCATCCTCCTGGTCATTCCAGGTGTTTTCTTCTTTTTTGAGGGGGGGTTTGAGGGGTTTGGTTGGCTGGTTTTATTTATTTATTTAGATTTAAAGTTCTATAAATGTTATCAAGTTCTAGCTAGCTTAATTTTGCTTCAGTGAAAGGAGAGAATTCTATTCTCCATTTCTGCTGCCATTAGTCTCTTGAAATGTGTATATATACGTGTGTATGTCTGTTTAGATGATCTCTGGCCAAGCCACAGTCTTTAAATTTGTTCTTTTCAAAAGTTAGTCACATTTATTTGCACTGAAATAATTTATTCCCCTTATGCCAAAATTTGTCCACTTTTATGATGACTTTTTAGAAATCTCAGGGCTTTTCATTAGGAATAGCTTCAACTGCTAGACTTTAGACACATTTGGAGCTCCAAGCTTTCTGTCTCCTTCCATAGTCAGCTGCTTCTCTTTGTCCCTTCCCCCAACTCTCTGGGTATTCTATCTCATCATCTCTAAAATGCATGTTTAAAACTGAAATAGATAACCACATGAGTTTCCTTTCAGGTTGATTTTTGTCACTGATATTTTCACCACCAATACAAACCTTTTATCTTTAATTATAAGAACAGCCTTAATAGCATGCATCACATGAATACAGACCAACTATTAGGTTCCCACAGTGTGGTCAATGTGGTTATCATAAATATCAAGACTTACAAAAAGAAAAAAAAACAGAAACCAAATGGTTTTACTACTATATGGGACATGGGAAAGATAAACAAAAATCCATGAAGAAAAGTCAAAACAAGCCAACAACCCAAATTGAAGTACACAGCTGGGGGGGGAGTTGGGACAGGGAGGGAACAGACAGGGAAGGGGGGGTGAACCCCAGAGATCACAGGGATGTGAAATTTATATATATAAATAAAATTATTTACAAATAAATAAATAAATACAAGACAGAATAAACTTTGTGTGTGTGTTTCTCATCTGAACCACAGGGAAGGTAGTTGATCATTTTGAATGCTACAATTTCAAAATCTGTGCTTATATTTTAGCAATGTATTATTTAGTCAGCAGTCTCTGGACAGTTTTGGTAATAAGACTGTTTTATCTCTAAAAGGTTTTTTAAATCTTTTTCTCAGTCAGAATGAAAATTAACTTTGCCAATAACTCCATGGTTATATATTCAGATAACAGATCCTAGCATATACTCAGTAAATAGAATGACAAATAGAGGTAGACTTATTTTGGATGAGCGTGAACTATAAAAAATATTACTTTTTCCTGGAGTTCTGAAACAAAGATGACAGGAGAGAATTAAAACATAGTTACAAACTATCATTTTTTTAACCTTCCCTCTTCTCTGATTGTAAAATACAAAAATATTAAGTAATAATATTGCACCCAATAAGATATAAGAGAAAATAAGAAATCATAATTGGAATGAACAAAATTGGATTTTTATCCATGTAAAGATATATTTAAAGATTAAACATTTAACAGAATTACTATAAACAGAATACACATATTTTAAACCACTAAAATGTAAAAATACTACACAACGAATTGCAAGACAGAGGAAAGATGGCTCAAAGAATTGTAAAGTTGTTCAGTTTTCTTGATCTTTCCTGACAAGGAGTCAAAAGACACTGTGTGACAGTGATAATATAGTCTTAAAAATATAGTTAGGTCTCCCTCTACTATAATTCAAAATTTTCAATCTCCTTAGGAATTAATGTCTCTTCTCATAAAGAAATCATTTCAAAATGTAGAGGTAACAGTCCAAACTCATTGGAATAGACATGAAGGTAAATTTGCTTTCTCTACTTGGCATCTTGTGTTTTTGCTTTCGTTTTTAGTTTATTGAATGCCGTCTATATCAAAATTACAAAATACTGTTTCTAAACAGGAACTCACTTTTTTATATATACTGATTTTATTTTCAGAGCAGTTTGAGTATCACAACAAAATGAATAGAAAGTATACTTTCTATATGCTCCCTCCCCACACATGAATAACTTCCTCTACTTTCAATATCCTTACCAACAAGTTATATCTTCTACCACTGATAAACCAACATTAACACTTACATCCTTGCCATTCAGTCCATAACTTACATTAATATTCACTTTTGGTGTCATATATGTGGAAATATTTTAATTAAAATGACATGTTTATATGAAAACATTCTTGTGAAATAACTTCTGTCTTTTCTTCTTACGTATATTCATAGAAAAATGTTCAGCAAATGTTAACAGTGTTTTTAGGTGATAGAATTAAGTATGACGTATTACTTGGATTTCTTATGGTGTTTCATTTTCATTGAAATAAAATGTCAGTATTTAAAATTATGAAAACTAAACAGAAAAAGGCATATCTAAGGGATCAATCATAAACATGCCATCAGTAAATGTTAATGCTGACTCATATTTGGTATCTTGAAAGACAGTGGAAGACCTGAAAAACCCCCTGAAAGATAATATAAGTCTTTTGTTGGGGGGAGGGGAAACAAGAGCAATAAATAGATTAGTGGAATACTTCAAATGTTTATTTAAGTTAAAAATAGGAAGAAATCTACACCAAACATGACCATCTTAAGACAGGTTAGACCAAGTCCCACAGTCATTAGTCAGTTAGGGCAGCTGAAATAGAAGACCACAGACTGGTCTGGTTGACTTGATGTATGTGTTTCTCTGAAAGGCAGGTTGTTAAGGTTAGAGGATATGTACACTAACAGCAAACATAAACTAAAGTCCGGCTTGTACTAGATATAAGGAAAATGTTCAGAAACAGTTCTTTATAAAACTAGCAAAAACAGAAAAAAGCAAGCTCTACAGTTCAGCAACTGAGTCTTAACTAGCAGAGTCACATTAAGATTTTTATGTCAAAAAGACCCACTGCCAGGAACTCTATAACTGACAACCAACTGATAGACCATAGAAAAGTTAAGAATTTTCATTAATTCTTCTTTCTTATGACAATATAATATTTTAAAGTAATGGTCCCAAACACAAACATAATCCAATCTTAAATGGTCCTTATTTTATTATATGTCTATATATGAACATAACTTTCACTTGATGAAATCAAACATCTTTATGCAGTAACTAAAAATCTGTTAAAAATCACATTCCTAAACTTAATGTCATTTTGTCTAAAGAAGCCCTAGTTCTAACCTATTTCTAATGTCAAACAGAAAACTTCTGAACTGGATCTTTAATGTGGAGAAAAGAACTATTTTGGGCAAACTGACATGGAGCTAGAAGTATGGATGAGTTCAGAAAAGCAGTACAGTGAAGCTGGATCAAAAGAGCATATGCAGTAGAAAGAGAATATGGAATAAAGATTGGATAATGGAGGATGTGTACATCAATGCCAAGGAATATGCACTTTATCTAAGGCAGATGAGCTACTGGAGAGTTTTAAAGAAGAAAAAAAAAACTCTAAATTTCAAATATAAGAATGGGTGAATGAATAAGGTATTTGGAGATTAGAAATAATAAATTAGATTAGAAAAAATAAGGATGCTTAAGAAAATAATCTAATCTTTTAAAAAAGAAAAATATGCTCTACCCAAAAATTAAGAGACTATAACAGAGGTCAATTTTCCTATTGTTTCTCTACACAAATGCAGAGAATTAAAGAAAGAAAGAAGGATTTCAGAATATGAATAGTTGCTGTCACTCCAAGATACAAAAAGCACTTGGGAGATCTTATTGGTGATAAAGTAATATGCAAAATTTAAACCAAACAGAATGAGAAGGTAACAAAACTTTTCTGAGTCTGCCCTATTGACTTTAGTGTTCTCATATTCTTTAAAATACCAATTTACACAAATTATTTTCCAAAGAATTTATTTTTCCTTGCCCCTAAGAATAAAAGCAATTTCAATTAAAATTCAGTCACAGATAAAAATAAATCTTAGATTTAAATGATCACTCAGTGTTCTATTTTTGTGTAAGGTTGAGTTATTTCTCAAGGACAAACACTTCTATAAATATCAGCTGTGATCTCTGGACAAAATATGAGTGACAACTATCTAAAGCAATCAAGAGCATGTAATAGAGAGGAGTTAACAAATAGAGAAAGGGAAAGACACTGAGTCAACATCCCATTCGTAAAAACTTTGTTCTTATAAGCAAGTCCAAGTCTGCTCAACATTGTTAGTTATTAGTGGAAGACAAACAAAAATCTCATTAAGATATCATTTTATTCCCATTCAAATAGTGACAACTAAGGAAAAAATAGCAACAGATATCAATGAAGACATGGAGAAGTTACACTGAAACTAAAAAAGGAATATTACAGAAGGAGGCTGCAGACCAATATTACCAATGGACATAAACATAAAAATTCTCAGTAAAATATCTAAACCAGTTTGATAATATATAAAAAGAATTATACATGATGATTGAGCAACATTTATTTCAAGTATGCAAGGTTGGTTCAACATTTGAAAATTAATATAATCCATAACATCAATAGGTTGAAGAACAAAAATCACATGATCACATCAATAGATGCAGAGAAGGCATTTAATACAACTAAAGTAAACCTTAACTAATTCAAAAAGACGAGAAAACTAAATATTATAAAGTTTGAAAGAGACAAAAATGTCTTGTTTGTCTATGACATGATCAGCTATATAGAAAGCCTAAAAGAAGTGTCCTACCCCCCAAAAAACAGAAACAATAAGCAATTACAGTAAGGTTTCAGGATACAAAATTACTATACAGACATTAATTATTTTCTTTTGGAACAGCAAGGAACAGGGGTATATTGTTACAATGTAATTTCTTCCCTACTTGTTCTATGGATTCAATGCAATCTCAATGAAAACCCAACAAGTTATTTTGTGGCTATTGACAAATTGATTCAAATTTTTCATGAAAAGCAAAGGATACAGATTAGTCAACTTTTAATATTAAATTCTTTAATATTCTTTAAATTACAGAACACAGTTGGAGAACTGATACTATATAAAACCTCAATAAACAAGACTGATGGTAGTATAAAAGACTAGACAAATAGACCAGGGAAACAGAACAGATAACCCATAAATGAGCCCTAATAATATAGTCAATCTCTGAATGAGAAGTTAATGTAATACAATAAGAAGAGTCTTTTTAACAATGATGCTAATGCAACCATGCATCCACATGTAAAAAGAACAAGAGAATTTAAATACAGACCTTATATCTTTCACAAAAATCAATTCAAAATGTATTATAAAACTAAAATGTGAAAAAGCAAAACTATAAATCACCTTGCAGATCACATAGGAGAAAATTTAAATGTCATTGGATATGGCAATGACTTTTAGATAAAACACCAAAGGTGTTAGATACCTAGTTTCAATGCTAGAAATAATTGAAATATCAAAGGACAAAAAAATTCCACATTAGCAAGCATCAAAGTTCAAAGAGTACGAATGCAAATGAGAAAACAAGAACAAAAATAATAGAACTGGGAAATTTTTTTTTATCTAGCCACAGAAGTTTAGTTCACACTATAATGTCTCCAGTTTTATTCTGGAATTCACAGCAAGGCAGGATAACATTTAAATAAGATTTTCTGGAATGCACAAATGTATCACTGCTACAGGACAAATAATAATATATATTATAAGTGGATCAAGAGTATCCTCATCCTTCAGCCTACGAAGCGGCCGGGGCTAGGGATCGCGGTTCGAGTCCCACCTGGGGCCCGTAGCGAGACCTAGTTCCAAAAAAACAGCTGGGCGTGGTGGTGCACGCCTGTCATCCCAGCTACCTGGGAAGCTGAGGCTGGGGATTGCTTGAGTCTGTGGTACCCCGGGCAACGAGAGCCTGCGGTTCCACAGACAAAAAAATAACAAGA
>PVHY01011703.1:0-47009 GCA_004024945.1 Uropsilus gracilis | reverse complement strand
ACATTGGTGAGACGATTAGGACTGAGAGACTGAGGATTTTGGGGCAATCTGGGAAAGGACTTTGGACAATACTGAGAAAGGGTTTGGACAATGTTGAAGTATTCTGAGTCTTACATGTTTCTTTTGTAGTTAATAGGATAATTAGAAATCACTTTGTTAGAAATAAATTAGTCTGCACTGCACTGAGAGTCTTACATTGACTTGGTATTTTGGTTGAGAAGGCTGGGGATGGTGGTAAGGACCCACGAGTGGAAAGTTTAAACTGTGTTTTAAAGTTTTTCTTTTCTGCAGTTTTTGGAGCTGAAAGCAGAGTGCAGTTGGCTGGCTTTTGCATATCAATGGTAAAGGTGATCAGTGAAAATGCTAATGAAGAGTGTGTAGCCTGCTTTGTAGAAAGAAGCAGGAAGAAAAGTGTATCCAGTTAAGGTTAAAGGTAATTGCAAAGGAACTGCTTGTAGCCTGCTTTGGAAAAAGAAGCAAGCAGATAGGGGTAAACAGTTAAGTAAAGACAGAAAGTCTCTTTTTACCCACTTTCACATACAGCAGACCTTTCTCTTGTTAACACCTTTGAGAAGATATAAACGAGAAATCTGTGTTGGATTAGCAAATTTGTGATTTGCTATTTGTGATTAGCAAATTACAGTATTAATTCAAGTACAATTATGATTAACAAATAATTAATACTGTTTTTTCTTGAGAGTTAAGCAATATTTTTACTTTCTACATACTGAGGATCTTCTCAAATAGGAATAATAACTACATTTGAGTCATCAAAAGAAAAAGGAATACACCACTTCATAGAATTATCTCAAGTACAGAAAATATTTAATATGCTTTATATATTGCATTATGAAGTTGATACAGTATTCTATGAAAAGTACCAAGTATTAATAACATGCTGACAAATGTATTTTTCATACACAATCGTCAATAATATACCTTCCTAAATGTTTATCAATATCCCTTGAACTATGGCAAATAATCATTTGGCATGTGATATCACAAGAAAATTTTTAAAAATCTAAAACTTTGTTTCAAACATAGCCTTATAAAGGGACCCTGAAAAAAGTCCTCCTTAATATCTTTCTTACAAAAGCAATATAACGATGAAAAAGTAACAAAATAACAGCAACAGTACAATGTCTGGCACATTTTTTCAGTAAAGGGCCAGAAAGGAAAAATATTAGGTTAATGAGCCATATGGTTTTTGTCACCATTACTCAAATTGGCCAGTGTAGCATTGTAGTATGAAAACAACCACAAACAACACATCAACAAATGCCCATGGCTATGTTCCAATAAAATTGTAAGGACACTGAAATCTGAATTTCACATAATAATGAAATATCACAAAATAATGTTGTTCTTTTGATTTTGTTTAGTGTAAAATGTAAAAATATTTTTTAACAAAATCACCAAACAAATATAGGCAAAATACCAGATCTGGTTCATGGGGCATTGTTTCCCAACTGTATACCAACAGCTTTATCACTTAAATTATCAAAATTATCCAAGAGGGTATATGCTACATAATAAGCACTTTCAAAGAGGTCAATTCCAGAGTCAGGTTAAAGGAACTGAAGCCCTGACACCATCACTACTAATCTAAATGATTTTGGTCATATCCCCTACCTCACTGTATATTAATTTCCTTCTTATAACTATAAAAGAATAGTCGTTTGCTAAAAGGGTTACCATAAGGACTATAAGTTGTGGAAAAAGTACTGAGAAAATTTCCTGGTACTCAGTAATTTACATATCCTTTTCTCAATAACTTGCTGCTGTCAGAATCAAAATACAAGAAAAATTCTTTTTCCAAAATGAGTGAATTATAATATGCAGACATTCTCTTTGTGAATTTCTGCAGGTGAAATTAGAGAAAAATCTATTTTTAAAAGTCATAACATTTTTAAATTGGGAGATACAACAAAAAATGTTTTCCTAAACTCTGAGATGTTTATGGTCCAACTATAAGTTGGAGTAAAAGCTAAAACTAGCATCAAGTATCTGTGTGTGTGTGTGTGTGTGTGTGTGTGTGTGTGTGTGTGTGTGTGTGTGAAAACTAGTATCATGTATTTGTGTGTATATTATGTGCCTATAAAATCTTTGGTTTATTGTATATTCATAACAATTAAGTAGACATATCTTTATAAAAATTTAAATAGCATACCTTTTTCAGAATCTGGGAGAGAGTATTTGGAAAATATGAGATTAAGACAGGCAATAACTACTCCAGAAATGCAAAATAACACAGTGAGTAAATGCAAAACTTTGGTAATAATCCTAATAAATGCTTCAACTATTTGACCACATGGTTTTGATCAAATTTACTTAATATTCCTGTGACTCATAGAGTAAGTAATGTTTTGAAAAGGAGGTATTTTTTGAATAGGTACTCAAAAGATTTTTTGCAGATATAGTTAAAGATCTCAAAATGAGATCCTCCTAGATTACTCAAATAATCTCTAAATTCAATAGCAAAAAGAATCCACACCAAAAAACTGAAAAACAAAGTGAAGGAAACAGACTAAAGTAAAGTTTAAGTCAAAAAATGTAGATTACCTGCAATTACTAGAAGCTACAAGGAAAACATGAAGGCATCCTCTCTGAACCACCAGAAGTCAATTTTGTATATACTCTGATACTGGACTTCTAAACCTCCAAAGGTATATGAAAATAAGTCTATATTGTTTTAAGCTACCATGGTAACAAAGATTTATTATGAAAGTCTTAAGTACCTAAAGCACAGATGACAAAGAAACAATGAATATCTACTTTGCAAAATAATATAGTGAACTTAAGTGTAAAAATCTAAAAGTCAAGAAAACTGTTCAAAACTTTCACTATTGTACAAGTAACTTTTATGCTGTAAGATTAAGATGTACATAATACATACTTTCACCTTTCGTTTTCCACTTCAGTTTTTAGAACCATATCCCAAATCCACTGAAGTATAGCTGCAGGCAGCTATTTTTAGTAGGAGCTCTGAAAACTCCAGAAAACTATGCAGCAATATTTGCAGCTCAGTAAGATTAAGGTCAGAGGATTTTCTCCCTTTGACTTTTAGTTTACCTACAATGCAGTAGCTAAAACTTTGGCAAACTATTTTATTTGCCTTGGTAGCATCTATTTTCACACTAATTAACACATGTGGTCTGAAGTTTCTTTTCACATTTCAGGGTCCAACATTATTTCTGATAATAAGGTGTCAGTAAAGAATGAAGGACTTTCAAAGGCAACCAACTCCCAAGACAAAAATAAGCCAGTCAATACACAAATATGCAGACAAAGCATGCATTTATAAGATTAAAAGTAAAAATAAGAGTAAAAATAACTGGGTCATAAAATTTATTCAACCACATTATTTTTACTCTGTAGTAAGACAATTGAACTAATATAACATGAGTGGTAAAAGTAATTATCTTAACTAGAAATTGTGTATTTCAATTCTCTCATTACACAACAGGTAAAAAATATGTAAATCAAGAGATAAAATAATTTTCCTTATACATATGATGATAAAGCTGATTCCTCCCTTAGTTGTCTTAAATTATACCAATTGCTTATATTATATAATACACATTAATAATATACTGGTAATAATTAATAACTATTAATAATCAATAATTAATGAATATTATGATATATTATTGTATTATATATTATTTATAATATAATTATATTATAATGCAATATATTATATATAATATAGAATATACATAATACATTATATATATTATATTATGTATTATATATATATTATGTATATTCTATAGTTATATATATAATTATATATATCACATATGTAATTATATATATAATGTATATTCTATAATCATATATGATAAAATATAATATAATTATGTGCATCATATAATTATAATTATATATTATGATTATATTATAATTATTATAATATATAATCATATATATATAATATATATGATTGTATATATAAAAGCCAAACAAGTGATGGGTATTGATTACTAGTACATATGTTAACAGAGTCAGAACAGAAGGAAAGGAATAAAAAAATCTGCTCAATGGATGACTCAGAGAACTGAAACTAAGACTGGTTGGTTATAGAGTGGAGAGAGTGGTAGTGAAAAGAATGGTAACTGGGAGAACAGACACCAGGTCAGCAAAATGGGCTAAGGGTCAGCTGTCCATGACATGAAAGGACAATTCAGAGCACTGTAACTTTCCCCTGGAGAAATCGTTCTGAAACGTAAGAATGCCCGTCTACCTAACTTTGGAGAACTCTGCAAACACCTCAGGCAAGGAATACTCTCCCTACAAGTCCCTCCCAGAAGAGTAAGAGACCAAAAAATCACCAGTCAGAGGCAAGCAAGGCTCTATCACAAGCTCAAAGCAGAGAAAGGGGCTGTTCTAACAGCACACTAATCCCTTGGAAAGTATCAAAGTTTTAGACCCAATTCAATCAGGATCAAATTCAAATCCCTTGGAAGAGGAACTGGAGTGGAAACAGGAGTGTGCATGTTTGGTTATAAACAAAGGAAGGGGCACAGGTCTTGCTCTGACAACTCTGTTGGCCTGGCCTACTGAATCCCAGGACATGAAGCAAGTATCAGAACTAGCTCACCACACTGGGAGAAATCAAGGCTCATAGGTTATGACCCCACTAATGGCAGAAAAGAGCAGGAGAAATGTAGAAAGGTGGCGTGGGAATTAAGACAGCTAAAGCACTAACAGAACTTGCTGTGGGGGAAAAAAAAAAAAAAAAAAAACCATGAGGAGGGAGGGATGAGCATATTCACTACTTGAACGGAGATCAGATATTTATCGCCCAGTTCCCTCTCCTGCCTTATCTCAGATCATGGTAAATTAAGAAGAGAAACAAACAAAACTAACCCTGGAGCATCCCAGCCACAAAAAAAGCAAATAAGGCAATGTTCATGCCTAGAAAGCAAGGAACATCTGAAGAGAAGATGAAAATGCAAAATAAGAAGGAAAAAAAGTGAGGACAGAAGTATAGGGTCAAATATAAAGGATAAAAATAGTGGGTCAATCATACAAAGACTTCAAAAGAACAACATTAAACATTGTTAAATGAGCAAAGTCAGCCAGAGGCAGATGCAAAATCTTAGAAGATTCAAAAACAAAGAGAATTCTTCACCAAAGAGATTGAAAATATTAAATAAACCCTAAAAGAGACTCTATATGAAATAAAGATAAACAAAGTGTTTTAAACAGAATTATATTTAAAAACAAGAATTTCAGGCAGAACATTCAAATGTACAAATCACCAAATGAGAATAAGAGAAATATCAGACAGGTCACATAAAGATACCAGGCAGTCAAGAAAGTGAAGAGAGAGAGGGAGACTCTATTCAAAAAATAAAAATAGAATATCCCAAGTAATATATTAACTATGGATGCCCAAAATTCTAAAGTGCAAAACAATCTATACCAAATTATATCATTAAATTATCAAAAATCAAAGATTAAAAAATAGTTTATAGGAAGAGAAGAAAAAGAAAGGTAATTTGTGAAGGAACCCAACTGGATATTCTGGTTTCACACCAGAAATTCTCTAGGCAAGAAGAGACTGGAAGAAAGTGTTCACAATCTAAAAGGCAAGAACTGTCAGTCAAAAATACTGTACCATGTATGAATATCCATTATTTTCATGTAAAATAAAAGTTTTATGAGTCACACAGAAATTAATGGTATCAGGAAAAATTGAAAGGAGATTGAAGATAAGAAAAATAGAAATTAAATACAAAAATCCTGAAAATGACAAATATAAAATCAGAAGCATTGCAAAAATAAGTCAACAAAACACTAATGGAGAGAAAAAAGTAAGCATAATCTATAAATGTCAAACAAGGGAACACAAGGCTATAAAGAACTAATAAGATAACAGTAATTTAGGTAAAACTTCCATGGTGATCAGTAAAAAATTTTCAGAACAGAGAATCACAGATTAAGAAATTAATAAATTGATGGACTCACTAGGGAAAGCCAACCAAAATGAGCAGAGAAAAACAAGCAACAGAAAATTAAAACTGTTGAAAAATCAAAAACCAAAATGAATGATAATAAGTATATTATTAATAATCACCACAAATGTGAATGGCTCACTCACAAATTAAAAGGCATAAATAATAAGGTGGGATAAAATTTCAGTCACCTACATATACTTTGAGTGCAAGAACTTCATTTAAAATCAAGAAAAGAAAAACAATGAAAAAAAGGTTATAGAAAGGTTTTACAAGCCAATAATGCAGATATAAAAGCAGGAATTGATTCTTGCATGAGATAAATAAAATTTTAGGCCAAAATAAGGCAATTAGGGACAAACATGGACATTATATAACGATCAAGGTAACAATTCATCAAGAAAAAATAACTTTTTTCTAGGGTATCAAGTTACGCAAAGCAACTACAAACCTAAAAAAACATTGACCAATCAATCAATCATTATCAGAAACTTCAATATGTCAATGACTTGATAGATCACTGAAACAGAAAATTAACACATAAATAAAGGTCTTAAAACAAGTGTTGGTTTGGATTTAATATATATAGAGAGAGCTTTCCATCTCACACACAAAGGAAATGAATACAGATTCTGCTCAATTGCACATGAAACATTCTCAAGATCAGATCATACATGGGAACACAAAGCTTGTCTCACAAAACAATTCTAAATAAAAATCATATCAACCATCTCTATATATCATAATGGAATAAAGTTACATTTAACCACAAAAGACTCATAAAATAAATCAAAACTGGAGACTAAACAAAATTCTGAATAATTCCTAAGTCCAAGAAGAAATCAAAAAGTATCCAGATATTAATGAAAATGGCAAAACAAGTTAATAGACACTATGGGATTTTCTAAAAGCAGTACTGCATGGAAAGTTCACAGCAATACACAGGGTTCCAGGATGGCCCTCATTTTGTCCATCAATAAAACCTCTAAATCATACTGATGTTGTAAACCAACATTACTTCAAATTTATAACTGTCTTATAACTTCTTTCAGTTATATTTTTTAGCTTTCTTTTTCCATATTCCTCTCTTTTTGTTAATATATGGACTACTACTTCTTGTTACTGAAAATGTCTGACCATATCATTTATTCCACCTCTTAGTGGGATGTAGACTGGTACAATCCCTATGGAAAACAGTATATGGATTTCTTAAAAGATTAAAAATGTCCCTGTCATATAACTCAGCATTTCCACTTCTACTATGCAAAATGCAATGATATAAAACAGTTACTTCCAAAAATAAATAAAGAAAAATTAGGTATCTATCAGAAGAATACAAAAATACTAATTAGAAGGGAAAGAGGAAATACGCATTCCCATACTCACTGCAGCACTGTTTGCAACAGTCAAGCTATGAAACAACCTAAGTTCCCAAATACAGATGAATGGATAGCTACATGGTGTGTACCCACCCAAAGGAATAATACTCAGCTAACAAATATAAGTTCTTCTCATTTGAGCAACACAGATGGAAGAAGAGGAGATTATGCTAAGTGAAGTAAGTCAAAAGGAAACGATACAAGTGGAGTCACTTGCATCTGGCAATTAGAGAAGCCAAAGAACAGGTAAAGCCAAACTAAGAATTAACCTAATAAACTGAAAACAGAACTGGGTCTACCAAAGATGTAGGGGAAAAAGAGAAAAGGAAAGTGAGGAAAAAGCACAATGGCTATGATAGTGGACTATGGGTATCTTTGTGGTGAGTTTTATGTGATAATACTTGAGGGGTGGTATTCTGTATTTCTAAAACACAATAATGTGAACCTTTATTATCTGAAAAGAAAAAAATAGAAAACCCTTCAATAATATGTACTTAATCATTAAAATTCTTCTGCCTTGATAAATTTAGTAATACAATAAGCGCCTATAATCTGGAGCACGTACATCTAAATTATGTCAATAACCAATAGTAATAGAAGAGCAATTATGTTCAATCATATATTCTCACTAAAATTTTACCTTTTATTAATTATTTACATTCACTTATTATTCTAGTCAGCACTATATGTGACAGAACCATGTCTATAATTAATATACCCATTTAAGGCTTTATGTTTTTCATAAAATAAAGTTTCTAAACTAAGCAAATATCAGTTATTCAAGAAGGACAACAAGCGCCAAAGAACTGTTTGCTATATTTTTATTTTTCTTTAAAGTCTTTTGATCTATACTGTTTATAAGCTACCATCCCTCAGTTAATGCTGTTTAGACTCATAAAATAGAAAAAGTGTGTGTGGATCTTCCACAGGAGGGTTAAAGTTACCACAACCAGCTAAGGGCAGAAAAAGAGACAATAAGAAAAAACATACTTGATAAATGAAGAGGAATGAACAGAAGTATCAGTTAATCAATGAGGAATGAGCTCTACAAGCCTTCATTCACACACGCTTGCATGTAAGTATGAAGGAATGATAAAGGAGGCATTAAGAACCGCTGAGTCTCTCCTAAAAAGGATGTTTGCTTATTAAAATGAAATTCCAAAGAGCACAATTAAAAAAATTAAGATGGTGAGTTAGGATGACACAATATTTGAAGGATAATTTGATGGTGAGCAACAGCAATACTAGAGGATATAGCACACGAGAGGCAAAATAGACCTAGCCAGGTCCCATTTTCAAAGGAGAAGGTGCTTCTCATTAAAAAAAGGTTCTTTGCTAAAATTAATCCTATGAGTCAGTATCTATCGAACAGTAATAAAGATTACCAGGAAACTTCATAATATAATACCAAAGGTATTATAAAAAAAAAATTAGGAACATCCCTATAAAAGGCAGTAAGTAGTGATTGCATAAGCATACAAACCTCTCCTTTATCAGTTTTGGTGTAGGGGAATCTGAACACATCTATGTTTGAATGAGGTTAGTAACATCTGCCTAAGCATAGCAACAATGATAAATATTTAAATGTCTAATAATCCATTTATATATTTACTCTCAGTCTACAAATGTCATTATCTATATATAGGTCAGTATCACCTAATAATCGAAAATACATAATCATGATCATGAATGTAATTTCATAGGTATGAGAATTTGATGTGAATTATTTGTAATTTCAAGACTGTTTTCATCCCTATATGAAATATCTTCCTGGAAATGGTCACAAAAATTCTTATCCTACTATTTCAGATAATGTAGAATGTGGAAATTTATATTAGTAAAATAATGAAAGTTTAATCTTTTCCTTTTGATTTTGAAAACATTCTATAGAGCTAATATATAGAGAAACAATTTAAAAGTATTAAAAGTAAATTCAGGACAATGAAATAAAGAGCACAAAATTTTTTTAGAAAAAAATGATAATGTACAAAAATAAATATATAAATAAGGAAAATAGAAAATAAGTATAATAAGAAAATACATGGTAGAAAGAGTAAAAAGAATTTTTTTAAGCTACAGAAAATCAGAGTTTTATATGCCACTAGCTAACTGTATGACTCACTAATTATATCAGGCTTCAGAAATATTATGTATAAAATAATGTATTAGATAAGATGACACAATGATTTCTACACCCGCTCATATTTTCAACTCTATAAATGAAGATAACACAAAACTTAAAAACATATGGAAGGATTCTATGCATAGTACTTACCTAAGAATATTGTACACTATCACTTAGAACACCACAATACAGGATTTGGTGTCATTAAAAGAAAATTTATACTTCTATGAAAACAGCAAATTTAAGAAGAAATGTGAAGCTATATATTTATTAAACTTTTTTCTTATATTTACCATTCTATTGGAAAGTCGGAATGTGTCTTTCTTAAAAAATTTAATCTAGAAGAATAACAACCTAAAATACAGAAAAGTTAATTAAGAGACTTGCAGGTACCGGCAATTACGTTTACCCTGCAAAATAACACAAATATAATTCCCCATTCCTATTTTATGCCATATATTAAAATATCAGGAATTCAGTATGTTCCAGTTTACTAAATTGAATCTTATAAGAATTGATTATAAAATTACTATTGATAGTCGCATAGTGAAAAGCTTTATCAGATTTTGACACCGGTTATTTAATAGTCATCAAGAAAAAATTGCTACTTTCTTTTTCTCATAAAATCACAAAAAGAGGTTTAATTGGGTTTACCAAACAGTAAAGAAATTGATTTGGAATACAGAAATATTAAATACCACCACCAGAATTTAAACTGTAAATTGCTTCTCAATTCTCCCTCTCAACTGCACTCTTTTCCCTCCCATGTTTAGGGAGGGAATAAAATTAAAATAGAAATGGAAAATGTAATTTTGTTTAAATGGACTTGGCGTGGCATCTTTCCAAAGAATACTGTTCACTATTATATTAAAAATTCAAGAAAATAATTCTTCCCATTTGAAGAAGCAGCATTAAATACATGATCTACCAAACATTCAGATAATTTTTTGGGTCCTAACTAAAGTAGGTTTGAATTGGCCTTTCTCCTTACCTGATGTCTTTTGACTTCTGGTGTGATGGAAGAAGCAGGCTCTGAGGTATGCCTGTAAGCACATGATTTACAGGGTCCGGAGACAGAACCAGGCTCCTGCCTATCCTCATGTTTACTGTTCTCCTCCATTTCAAATCTTAGTCAAAAGCTGGTGATGGTGGGCCCAAGAAGTCAATTTGTCCATAGATTTCTGTGTCTGAGTCAAAAGCAAAATAGAAAAGACACAGATCTGGAGCTGTCTCCCTGTTGGCATGGAAGTATACCAAGTCAGTTCTAAAGGAACTGATTTATCTAACAAAAGTTATCGGTTTATTAAACTACAGAAAGGAAATCCTAGTATCTTAAGTGAAGATACATTAAGAAGACTATTTCATAACTGATTTTTTTTTTTTTTTGAGACTAGGTCTTGCTCTTTTTGCCTGTGGAACCGCAGGCTCTCGTTGCCCAGGGTACCACAGACTCAAGCAATCCCCAGCCTCAGCTTCCCAGTTAGCTGGGATGACAGGCGCGCACCACCACACCCAGCTGGTTTTTTTGGCACTAGGTCTCGCTACGGGCCCCAGGTGGGACTCGAACCGCGATCCCTAGCCCCGGCCACTTTGTAGGCTGAAGCTTACAAGCACAAGCCACCGTGCCCGGCCCTCATAACTGATTTTTTAAATAAAATAAGTTTTTTCTCCCTGAAAAACCTGTAAAAGTTCTTTTTTATTTAGGAACTTCAATCTTCAGATCTCTGAGACAGATCAAACTCTAAAGCACTTAGAACACCTTGCCAATGCCACATTTTCTGAAACCAATGCTTTTTCAACTACTTTTCACTGAGGCCTACCTCTCCCATGATTTATAATTCTTCTGATTTAAAGAGAGTTTAAACTATGCACATATAATTGTTAAGGTCTCAATAATAAGGTCTCAATAAACTTAGAATTTCCATGCAGTAAGAATATATTGAAATAATACAACATGAGGTGACAGGACTGAAGCAGCAGTTTTTGGGGGACACTTAGTAAATGCTAACCCAAAAATAAGACTTCTATTTTATAATGTGTTCTATAGTAATTTCTTAATTGCCATATAAACCCTTGTTCTATGCATTCATTTTGTTTTAATTGGCACTATGCAAAACTACTAGATGCCTTATACCGTATTACGCAAATATGCAAAGCATTCTTTAAAATAACCAAATTCAAGGAACTTTATGAAATAAATAGGAGAAAAAGAAGAGTACTATGCAAGTCTTATTCATAAAAATTTCCTATCTCACAACTCTGACAAAACATTTCATCCTTTAAATCCTTCACCTCCTTTTCAAATTAAAGCTCTTAAAAATTAAGACTTAGTTTCTGTATAGTTTCCTTTATTTCTCTATTTAAAATATACCCACATTTTGATTTTGTTTTCTATAAAAATCATTCATTTTTATATCCTAGATCAAGTAAAAGTCCCATTTTATATTCTGAGAGTAATTTTATAAAATGCCACATTTAATAAATGATAGCAAAGAAATATGGGTTAGGAAGAGTCTTCTAAACATTTTAGATGGATTATCTTATCCAAGCTCCATAGTACCTTTAAGAGCAAGTTCTACTGAAGGCCTAACACACAAGAACCCTCAGGTGAATTCACTTGGCCAAGACAAGAGTCAATAAGTACTTGAGCCACAATTCAAATGCAAGCCTTTGCTCCAGAATTACATAATTAACTGACTGGTATGTGATGTTTTCCATGGAAGGCAGTCACTTCATCACACCAAAAGTATTCTGTTGCCAAAAACCAGTATCAAAGGATGAATTAATAATTTATTTTGTCTCTCTAATATAGGTAGAGCAATATACTCAGGAAACAATGTAAACTAATCTCAGTATTGTTCCTTTGGTCTTATTTTTTCTGTCTGTAATTTTAAACATAAACACATATTTTTCTATCTTTATCTTTTATTAACATTGTTAACAAATTATATATATTTATATAAATTTTAATACAAATTTTATATAAATTTTATATAAATATATAAAAATATATTAACATAAATATATTAATATTTTTCAATATTCAATGAGCATTTGCTAGGTGCCTGGCATATAAAATCACAGACCCATAACATCAACAAAACCTTAAATCTAGAAATAATACTGGAGAAAAATAAAAATTAATGTTTACAGTAAAGAAATAACAAATCTAGAGAAGTTAAATTTCTTCCTTTTTGGTCTAATGCAGAAAAAAGGTTAATTGAGGTATTTCTCCTGTGCCCATTCATTTTGCAGTTCACAGAAAGAAAAATCTGATGTTATCTAGATACCTCACCAGATAGTCTTTCAGATCACATCCATAGATAATAAACAAAAAGAATTATATTAGCATCATAGAGCTATCTAACAAATTATCACCAACAGAGTGATTTATGACAACAGAAATTATTTTTTTATAGCTCTGAAAATTAGAAGTTTGAAATCAAATTTTAGTAGAGTCTTGCACCCACCAAAACCTATACAGAAGATCCTTCCTTACCTCTGATAGTAGCTTCAGGTTTTATTGTTTCAGCTTAGTTGTAATGTTAGTTTCTCAGTCCTCACAAAGGTATCTTCCTTTTATCAATCACCCTTCTTTTCTAAAAATACCAGTCATATTGGATTATAGCCTACAACTTGATTATATCTACACCAAATCCACAGGTACTGGATATGAGGTCTTCACTACATTTATTTTGGTATATACAATTCAACCCAAAACAGATGAGATTTTTAATTGTTGAGACATCTTAATAGCTATACTTTTTCCATTAAATAAAAACATCTCTACTTCTTCATTTATGATTTTAAACTTTACCTTGTATGATTTAAAGGATATTTTTCATCTAATGACAACTTCACATTTAGTAATCTTTTGTAAAGAACATTGTCAGAATCCTTCTAAAATCTAAGACTATATTTTATATACCTCATTCCTTGCATATAAAAGAACTCTAAGAATAATCAGTGAGACATGATTTATTTCCTAGGGATATTCCCTTTCCCCTTGGAGGTAATTTTACTGAAATAGTTAATAATTCTACTTGTTATTAAGAATTCTGAGGACTTATCCAAACAAACCAAACAAACCAAACAAAATCAAAGTGCCTGTCTTCAGTTTTGAAGACTAGTAAGGGTACAGGGAAAAAATACTAAAAACATACATACATACATATCATAGTTAAATGATATTACACACATTAATACACATATTAAAGTATTTAATACATAGAAATTCTTAGATAAAACATACCAGAGTAAATGTTAACATACAAATAGTAGTAGTAGCAGTAGGAGCAGCAACAGTAGCAACAGTAGCAGTAGCAGCAGCAGCAACAGCAGCAGCAGAAAGGTTACATAAGAAGTGAAAGAGGTTACTCAGATAAATGCTTGCAGGGGATAGAGGTATAATGAGTCTACAACAGCTACAGTAGTGACATTTGAACTACAATGATAAAAAAAAAGGCAGTCAGTAATATGAAGAACTAGGAGAAGAGTTTTAAAGAGAGGAAACAGGTTCTGAGTGAGAATTTGATATGTTCAAAGTACATTAAAATAAGAATGGGGAGAAGAAAAGAGGTAGATAATTGTGGTTGGGTGGCGGTAGGTAAGAACAAGAGTATATAATTTGATCCATGATAAGGATCAATTTTTATTAATTTCACTTATTTTCACAGAGATAGTAGAAAAGAGTCAGAATGGCAGATACTTGAGATCATTCTAGTTACATAAAAGCAAGTAAATGCAGAAGGGCATGAGGGTATGTGATAAAAACAGTTCAGCCACAAGGGAAAGTTTTATTAGGATGATCACTATGGTGATGCTAATGACTGGTCAGATTTAGGATATATTTTTGAAGTAGCCCAAAGAAAAGCCGTTGATGGTACAGATGTTAGAATTTAGAATGAACACAAAGGTGATTCCTAAAATGTTGGCTTGGGTAGCAAACTGAAAGTGATACCTTTCACTAAGAAGTGAGCTACCATAATATTAACTGATTTGAGGATTTTCACAAGTTAAATTTTGAGATTATCAATACAGTTATTGAATTAAATGGTCCAATGAACTTCACTTTAAAAATGGCTTATTCATGCAAATAAATTGTCATACAGTTCATTAAACCTGATATAGCAAAAATTTTAAATGAAAATATTATTTTTATATATTTAAAAATTAAGTCACATGGTGAAGACTTTTAGAAGGCATGATAAAAAACTTTCCACATGTAAGTTTCAAAACTGTACGCATTTAATCTTATTTTTAGAACATAAAATGATAAAATATCTCAATTTCAGAAATTTGGTTTCTCTGATACTGAGCTCCACCTGCTGGTAATTTCTTATCTTTAGGTATTAAACTAAAAAAAAAACACTAAAATATGTTAAAATTAAATATAGTCTCCAACATAAATATAATGAAAAACCACATTCAGACAATATCATGGTAACTCATTCTTTCTGTATTAGCTACCATATAGAGCTTAGTAGTATTCCAGGCATTGCACTAAACATTTTACAAACCATAACTTACTTAATTTTTCAAAATAATTATGTCACATTTTTATATTTACCACATTCTATTTACCAATAAGGAAACTTAGAAGGATTGTGATTTTATATAAAATCATATATAGAATAGAACATAACTGAACAGTCTCTGATTACAAGTCTGCATGGACATAAAAATTTGGAGTTCAAATCCACTCTGATTCTAACAGAGTTCCTTAAGTAATTCCACCCCATTTGAAAAACAATCCTTTGAAGGATTGTTTGCCTATATTTTATAGATCTACCACATAGCAAGCTAATACTATTGTTTTAGCAGTTTTCTTAAATAACACAATAGAGCAACCTAATATATGTAGTTTCATAGTGCAAGTATTATCAAATTCAGTCTCTCTCAAAGAGTCACCTATTGAAATTTTTAATTATAATTGAGATGAAATAAATTTATTCAGAAAAATATTTCCTTCTAGAGAGGAATGTGAAAATGGTTAAATATAGACTGTATTTATATATGCAGAAATTTCTGTGCAATGCTGTTGTCACCACTTAACATAAAATATGTTCTACTGGATTTTAATCCTTGTGGCTAGTTCCATAATACTGTTATTGTACACCTAATGAAAACAGAGTAAGATTGTCCATTGGCTACTATATTATTTCACTATTATGACCAGAGGTGATTTTAGAATAAAATTTTAATGTCCTACATTAAAAAGGGAACATGCTATTTACAGTAGTAAGAATTACATCACATCAATCTTTAACTACCTATATATAAAATCTATAGAAATAATGTTTATCTATAAAGTCAACCAAAAAATCAACAAACTGGAATTCAGAATAGCCAACCAGAAAATAGTGAGATATCACCATGAAAAAAATATAAAATAGAGAAGCAAAAGTTGAAATTTAACCCTGGTAATTTCCCTTTAATCATTAGTAAATTTTATTATTATTATAAAGTTTATTCCAGTTGACAATTTAGGCCATAGACATGTACATGAAAAGTCCATAAAAGGGATGAGTATGTGGGGGGTTAGGAGGGGTGGAGATGGGAGGGAGTGGTCAGGGAGGGAAGGTGGTGGGTGGTCCCCAGGGAATACAAATATGTGAAACACATATATAAAAAAATTAATTAATTAAGAAAAAAAGGAATCAGTACAATTTTTACACTGGGGAGAAGCAGCTCTCCTGCCTGTCTGCACTATGCAGATGGCTTTTTCTTTCTCCATTCCCTAATAACTCTGTCCTTTTTTTTTTTGTTTTCTCTTGTTTTTTAAATTTAATTTAAATTTTTTAAATTTGCACATATATGTAAATTTATATTTATATTACATTATTCCATTATTGTGTACCCTGGTGCTTTCCCACTTCACTACCATTTGTTAACCATCCTGATCTTTTGTGCTCTTCACCTCCCCTGTCTTCTTCCCCCTCCTCCTCTCTCGCTCCATGGTTCAGTCCCATTGGTTGTTTTCATTCTTTCTTATTCGTTTGTTTGTTTTTCCCTATGTCCATCATAAAGTGAGACCATCCTATAATTCCTTTTTTCTTTTTGACTTTTTTCTGCTAATATGAGTCTTTCTAGCATCCAGGTTGCTGCAAATGATATGTGTTTGACCTCCTTGATTGATGCGTAGTATTCCATCATGGATATGGCACCGCTTTTTTTCAGCCAATCATCTGTTCTGGGGCATTTGGTTTGTTTCTAAATCTTGGCAATTGTAAACAGAGCTGCAATGAACATGCATGTACAGGTGTCCTTTTGAATTATTTTCATGTCCTCTGGGTAGATTCCTAGTGATGTGATTGCTCAGTCAAATGGCAAGTCCACTTTCAATTGTTTGAGGGTCCTCTACACAGTCTTCCATAGTGGCTGAACCAGTTTACACTCCCACCAGCAGTGTAAGATAGTTTCTTTTTTCTCCACATCTGCACCAACATTTGCTGTTGTCTGTTTTATTTATATGGGCCATTCTTACTGGTGTTAAGATGGTATCTCAGTGTGGTTTTAATTTGCATTTCCCTGATTATTAGTGATATGGAGCATTTTTTCATATGCCTATTAGCCATTGGTATCTCCTCTTTGGTGAAGTATCTTTTTAGTTCTTCTCCCCTTTTTTTTTTTTTTTTGAGACTAGGTCTCGCTATTTTTGCCTGTGTAACCACAGGTTCTTGTTGCCTAGGGTACCACAGACTCAAGCAATCCCCCGCCTCAGCTCCCCAGGTAGCTGGGATGACAGGCATTCACCACCAATCCCAGCTATTTTTTTTGGGGGGGAACTAGGTCTCACTATGGGCCCCAGGCAGGACTTGATCCCTAGCCCCGGCCGCTTCCTAGGCTGAAGGTTACAGGCATGAGCCACCATGCCTGGCCATCTTCTCCCCATTTTTTGAGTGGGTTTTTTGCTTTGTTTTTGTTGAGCTGTAGGAGCTCTTTGTGGATCTTTGTTATCAGACCCTTGTCACTTGTCTGCAGGGCAAAAATTTTCTTCCAGTCAGTTGGGTTTCTTTTTGTTTTGTTTATTGTCTCTTTAGCTGAACAGAAGCTTTTTAGCTTGATAAAGTCTCAGCTGTTTATGTTTTCCTTCATTTTTTCACGGGCCATAGCTGTTTTCCCAAATGGATTTATGAAGTGAAATTCATGAAAGGTTTTGCCTAGGTTTTCTTCTATGCATTTTATGGTTGCAGGTCTCACTTCCAGGTCCTTTATCCATTTTGAGTTAATTTTTGTACAGAGTGTGAGGGTGTTGTCCTGATCCATTTTTTTTTACAAGTTTTGATCCAGTTTTCCCAGCACCATTTGATCCAGTTTTCCCAGCACCATCTCCTTGTTCCAGGGTATGTTTTTTGCCCCTTTGTCAAAGATTAGTTGACCGTATATGTGTGGTTTTATTTCTGGGTATTCGATTCTGAGCCATTGGTCTGTCTGTTTCTGTACTAGTATCATGCTGTTTTAAGTATTATGGCTTTGTAGTATAGTTTGAAGTCTGGAATAGTAATACCTCCGTTCTCTCTTATTTGTCAAAAGGGTTTTGGATATTCAGGGTCTTGTGTTGTTCCATATGAATTTCAGTAATTTCTGTTCTATATATCTTTAAAATGTCATTGGGATCTTTATTGGAATTGCATTGAATCTCTAGATTGCCTTTTGTAGTATGGCCATTTTGATAATGTTGATTTTTCCGATCCATGAACAGGGAATGTTTTTCCATTTTTTAACATCATCTTCTATTTAAGAATGTTTTATAGTTTTCTTTGTATACATAGATCTTTTACGTCTTTTGTTAGGTTAATTCCCAAGTATTTGATTTTCTTTGGTGCAATGGTAAATGGGTTTTTTTTTTTTAATTTCTTCTTCTTCTGATTGATTCTTTGCATATATAAATGCTGTTGATTTTTGTGTGTTGATTTTGTATACAGCTTGTATACCTTACTAAACCAGTTTATTATTTCAATCAGCTTTCCTGTCAATTTTTCTGGGTTCTCTACATAGAGTATCATATCATCCACGTGTAAAGATAACTTTATTTCTCTGTTCCCTATTCGGATTCCTTTTATGTCTTTCTCTTGCCTTATTACCCTAGCTCGGTCTTCCAGAACTATGTTGAAAAGGAGTGGAGAGAGTTGACATCCTTGTCTGGTTCCGGACCTTAATTGATATGATTTCAGTTTTTCCCCATTGAGGATGATATTTGCTGTGGGTCTGTCATATATAGCTTTTATTATGTTGAAGTATGTTCCTTTCATGCCAATTTTTTCCAGGGTTTTCATCATGAAAGGATGCTGAACATTATCAAATGCTTTTTCCGCATCTATTGATATGATCATATGATTTTTGTTCTTCTCTTTGTTGATGTGGTGGATTATGTTGACTAATTTTCGGATGTTGAACCATCCCTGTGCTCCTGGGAATGAATCCCACTTGATCATGATGGATGATCCTTTTTATGCAATGTTGGATTCGGTTTGCCAGGACTTTGTTTACAATCTTTGCATCTGTGTTCATTAGGGATTTTGGTGTGTAGTTCTCTTTCTTTGCACTATATTTGTTTTTGGAATTAGTGTAATGTTTGCTTCATAGAAGGTATTTGGTAGCTTTCCTTCTTTCTCAATTTTTTGAAAGAGTTTTAATAGTACCGGTGTTAGTTCCTCTTTGAATGCTTGGTAGAATTCATTTGTAAAACCATCTGGACCTGTGCTCTTGTTTTTAGGGAGAGTTCTGATGACTGCCTCAATTTCACTGCTTGTTATTAACCTGTTTAAGTTTCTATTTCTTCTTTGTTCAATTTTGGATGACTGTATTGTTCTAGGAATTTGTCCATCTCTTCCAGGTTGCTGTATTTGTTTGCGTACAGATGTTCGTAGTAGTCTCTAATTATCTTCTTGATTTCTAAATTTTCTTAATTCAAATTAAGAACAAGCTTTAAATAATTTCCTGGAGGTTATGTTTACATAAATATATATTTTTAAAGATAAAACATTTCAAAAAATTGTCCAAGAAATTGTAAAACTTGAACATATTTTTTAACAGTAATGAATTTATCAGTGAATTCTTATATATCAAGCAAGTATAGGATACCTGCAACTGATAAATCTTCCCAGGGAATAAAAGCAACCATTGCTTATACAAACTAAACCTTAGAGAAATGGTAATAACAGAGAATCACCGAAAACACATTAGATTTATTTATTACTAAGTCTAGATTACATACTTAGATAAAAATGAATGCATAAGCAGTTTTATTTTTAGATTGTACAGCTATAACAGTTTACTTCTACTAAGGAAGTCTAGTAGAAGGGTAGCAAAGATGGCCTTCCTGCAGTAGCTGCAGTCTAGACGTAAATGGTATTATCACTTCAATAAACATCAATGTTAAAGACTTCAGTAATAAATTCTATTACAACTAAATGCAATAAAAAGCTTTGCCTGCCCTGCAGTGTGACATGCTTTCTTTTATTTAAAATTAACTGTTATATGACTTTCCCTCCATTTTCATTTTAGTCTTTGGGAAGTTTAGAGACGACAAAATAACATTAAAAACTACATATGCTATAATCCACATAGTCTTCCTTAGGTCTTTATATCCTTTTAAAACTTCTATGTTTCCTGGTTCTGGTTTAACTGCCCACTAATAATTTTACTAAGTTTTGTTATTAGCCACCTCAAAACCCTGGGAACTAAGGCAGGAAATGAATCAATAATTGAATGAACACAAACATATAAACAAGCAAATATTAAATCTATATAAAAAACTGTACAATGAGAATTTAAAAATTTCCAGAATTAACAGAACTTTTTTCCTAACTATATTTGTTTATAAAAACAAAAGTCTGACTACCTCAAGTTGGTGACATCATTCTCCCCACCACTTTCAGATAACAAACATGGTTATTCTACTGACTTTTTAGAAGTGACATATTGAGGCATATCAACTCTCTTTTTTTCACTTCCTGTCAATGCTTTGATGGCTCCAAGGAAAACAGAAAAGTGACAGAAGGGATTCCTGGAGTTCTGTTTTTTAACATTCTAATTCCAAATCAAAAGCTGCTTAGCAGCAAGTCAAAGTTGTTTCTGACATTATAAGTTTGGGAGTTGAGAAAGAGGTAACATCCCTAAAATTACACAAGTCTATAAGGAATGATAAACAAAAAATTAGTGCACTTTCAAAATCCCTGGGAGAACACAACACCATAGTTTTTTCACCTTAAAGCTAATGCATATTTGTTTCACTTGTCATACCCCAAATATTTTATGTGCTTGCAGAAGTTAGTCCATCACTTTAAAAGCAGCATTTATCTTTCAGAATAAAAGCAATTTCTAACTTCCCTGCATAATATTCAAAATTAAAAAGAGTGACAACAAAGCAGAGACCTCAAATGCTAGAAAGTACATAAGCATTAAGTCTGAATCAACATGTTTGTATAGCATAATTGCATCATTAGTCTTTGAAATTAAAAAAAAAAGAAACCTAATGGATTTTCATTTTTGTCAGACAGGACAAGAAACTTTCTGATTAAATAAACTTTTAATTCACTAAAGCACACAAATAAAATACATGAAATACTTATGCATTATACTAGACAAAATAGGTAATACCATGTCAATTAATTTGTATTAGTTCTAAGTTTAGAAACAATGTCCTTGAAAACATGATGAAATATACAAAACTGACCACAGATACAGATAAAATCTATATAATTTTATTATGCACAAAAAACAAAAAATGATCTCAATAAGAGTGTTCATGATGATTTCAATTTCAAGTTATCCAACCATAATTGAATGTGACAGAAAGGCTTAATAATTTTATTTTCTAACAGTACACCTGTACTGGAAACTAATAAATGGCAAAGACCAGTAATAAAACTGTAAAATGCTAACAATATTGAAAAGCAGAGATATTTCCAATAATAAACACCACTAACCTAAGCTACATATAAATATTCATAACCTAATTCATAACCAGTTGAAACAAATAAATATGCAAAGCAAGTCTATATCATTCACTTACTCAACAAAACTTTAATAAATTTTAATTTTATTTTCTATTTGGAAGGCTAATCAAATTTTCCATAACTTTTTAAATGCAACACCACCCAATAAAAACCTTTGGGAATCAATTACTTAATCTGATGTTAAATAATTACAAACAAGTGTTCTTAAAATTTTATAATTTGACCTGAGCTAAAACTTGAAATGTGAGAATAAATTTTATTAAGTATGTGAACCAAAGGTTACATTCACATATTAGATTTTACTGAATTCTAAACTCTACTGAAGCGCAATATAATAATTTCTCTTAAATTCGCACAGTTCGCTCTACCACATCCTTTTACCTAGTCCCTTTCCATTTTCATTTTTACCTCTTATTGTGTCTGTATTCGGATTCCTCTCCTGCTCTCTTTACTTTTCCTCTTTTTGAGCCATCTTTCCCTCTCCTGTTTCTCTCTCTTGTTTCTGTGGTCCATTCACAGGAACTCCATTTTTATGTCTTTCTTCACTCTTCCTTAATGAATTTTGCAATAAAAGATTAAGGTGGAAGAAGAGTTCCCTGAAAGATCAAATTTTAGCCAAAACACAAAAGCACTTTGTGCAATAACAGTGTTCTGGCTGTTTAATCTGTTATGTCTAATTAAAATAGAAGTTGAAAGAAACAAGAACCATTTAAATTTTCATAAAGTGGCTATTTAAAACATCTAAGATTCTAGAGACACTGAGATTAACCAAAATCTCAAAAGACAACTAATGTTTATCTTTTTGCCAACCGAATCCTCTTTGATTCTACCCAACCTCTTGCCTCTAACAATCCTGTTCTTAATCCTATGGTCACTGACTAATAAAAGCAGCCAGCTTCAACAATCTACATAGTATTTTACTAGCTCCAAAGTTAACTGTCTGCACCATCTTCCCTGAGCTAATAAACCCATTAGTTCCCAGCTATGGCTTTCCATCACTCCTGTCAACATAGCAATGAGTAGCTTCTCTTTGGTTCAGTCAACAACAGGGCAAACACAGAACTAGGAGTGCAGCAGACTATACCATTTGGTTATATAATTACACTCTATTATGTTTTCACAAAGATGAAATTCTCTAACAATGCATTTCTCAAAACATGCCTCAATTTTACATAACACATGACTGTAACACAGAAATGTTGGTTCTCATTTTCAATAATACTAAATATTTTCCTAAGCCTTTTATGCTTTTCTATCAAGTGGGACACACTTCTTCAAACTAAATTACTTGTGAAAAGAGAGTCAAAATTTGGCAAACATATGAAAAAACTAGGAAACAAATTTAGCTTCACAAACCTTTTCCTTCACGACCACACACACTCATGGGCACACCCATCTGAATCAGGAATGCCATTGAAAGTGTCCTTCTACTGCTTGCATACCCACTTTCATGGTAATACCCACTCTCTTCAGTCCCCAAGTCTTTGATGTGAAACACATAATGTCTCATCATGCATGCATCATAATAACTCTTATGCTAGTTTCCCAAGAGGCATCAAACTTTAAAAAGAACTCTTTAAGATAAAATTATTGGCCCAATAGTTTTGAAACTTATTTTAAATCTCAAGAGACCTAAATGGCACAACTTTCTCTAAGACTAGTTCATAAAAGAAAAAGGAGGGAAAAGATGCCGTCTATGGAAGAAATCTCATATTATTATAAGTGAGTGTGTGACAGACAAATAAGACTATGGACGATATCATTTAAAGCCCTCTCCTTTTCCCAAGTAATTCTGAAAAGACAGTCATAAATAACTGATAACCCTACACACACACACAGAGTTGAGCTTACTTTCAATTTTATCACAAGCTAATATTAATACATTTTCTGAAAATTTTAACTGAAGTACAAGCTACATACAGCCAACTGTGCAAAGGTGTATTTTACATATTGAAAATACCCCTGAACACAAATAATGTAAGTCATTTCTGCACTCCATCAGGCCTCTATGTGCCCCCTAAGAGTCACCCCTCCCCTACTTCACCAAGGTAACCACTACCTTAATTTCTAATAACAGATTTTTATCTCCTTTTGACTTTATGCAAATGAGATCACAAATACATGTTTGGCATCTTTCAGTTCACATTATCTTTGTGAATTCATGTACACTGCTATGTTTATTTTTAATGCAATCCACACACCCTGAGCTATAAGAGTGTGGTTTTACCCCCAAGCTCCTTCCTCTGGGTCTTTTTGCATACTGTATTTATCACAAAATTCCTGTTTTTATTCTGTATCACTGTTATTTTAAGTTGTATGTGTTATTTCATATAATTTTACAGGGTACTTTTTTTTTAATTCATTTTATTGATTTGTCACAATTGTGCATTAATTGATCCCTCCTTCTCCCTCCATATCCCCCTTCCTCCTCCCTCCATATCCCCCCTCTGTATCCCCTGTATCCCCCCTTCAGTCACTCCTCCCATTTTTCTGCAAATTGTTGTTTGGTTAAGTTGATGTTTAGCTGTTGGTTGTTTGGCCTGTTGTTCTCTTCTGATATATGGAAAGTGTGTGTGTGTGGTTTTTTTTTTTTTACCCCGGGGCTGCTTTCCCACTTCACTAACATTTGTTAACTATCCTGATCTAGTACTAATTTTACAGGTTACTTTTGAATTCTGAGAATGCTCAAAAATATTCAAAAATATTCCTATATAAATGAATAGTACCTGCTTTTTTTTTTTTTTTTTGCATCACTTTGGACTATATAACTTTTCATAGGATAGAAATGTTCACCCTTTGGATAGTAGAGAAACCAGTATTCAATTCTGTTGGTTCTTTACATAGTAGATGTATTATATCATGGTTTGCACACATGGTCTTCCTTAGTAAATACTGCCAAAAAGGTTTTCTAAAGTGGTTGTAGTGGTTAAGTGAATATGTTAAATAATATTCCTTTGATTCCCAACTTTCCGATCAGTATTATAAGCAATTTATTATTTCCTAAAATGAAATCTAAAATAATTTGCCACTATATTAATTGAGGTGCTTTTCTTTTATGTGGTGCTTAAATGACAAGAAATATGTAATGAACAAGTCAAGAATTTGAATAAAAACTAGAATATTCACATCTGTAGTTTCATCTTACAACACCAGGCATGTTGACAAAAAAATTAAGTACTTACTCTTTGTCAGATATGTTGTTAAGCATTAGCAGTTTTACATGGGAAATGCTTAAAAGAAATAAAATCTTTATAATACTGAAGCCAGGTTATTATCATTCTCAATGCTATCTATGCTATATGGTCTCCGTTCATTCATTGAGACCTTTGCAAATGCTTAAAATCTGTTTCTTTCCAATTCAATAGTTAACTTTATCACTGGTGATTCTAATACCCACACCCTTTAAAGTTCCTTGAAAGTCTTCTTCCCCAACAATGCTCATCCATGCACAATATGTATCTTTCAAGCATTTGTAACTTGGAGTTCACCATTCAGAATTACCTTATTCACAAGATTTCAGATCACATCTGACAGATTCCTCTAAATCTTTTACTAACTTACTACATGTACACTTAGCTCTTTGGTTAGTTATTGAAGCTCTCTTTTACAGACAATACTTACAAAAGAAGAATAGTTAATGCCACAAAATAATAATTTGAAATTAAAAGAGCAAAGTAGATCAGTCTACCATTTACAGAGACTTCATACACAATTTTCTAAAAAAAAAAAAATGAAGACTATCTTAAAGGTAGAAATATTTCATATATATAAACCACATAAATTAAGTCAAATAATTTAATCCAAGTTTGTCAGAATGTCACTTGGCTATAAATCCATATATTTGAATTATGCTGCGGGTTAATACCAAGTATATCAAGATAGCTTGCATTAAATATAGAAAAACACTACTCCCCTTAGCTTTCAAGTAGACATAGATTTTCTATTTCTGACTTTGGTAAATCTGTGATGAATTAAATGTTTACTCTGACCAATTAAAAACACCTCAATGACTCTAACTTTGGAAGCATATTACTTTATATACAATACAATGAATGCCTGAAAACTGGTAGAAATTTAGATTTTTTTACTCATTTGTTTTACTACCTAAATTTTTCTTTCTTTTAAGTGTTTTCTTTTCTTTTTTTTCTTTTTGATGAGACAACAGTGATTTAAGACAACATATATGATGAGGAGCACAGTTTAAGAGTACACACTACTATATCACTCCTACTATCAAAAACCATACAATCCTTCATTACGATGCATTAGGGCCACTCCCCAACTTTCAACCCACCCCCCAAATTTCCGCTCGGGTAGCCTAAATTCTTCAGTCAGATTTCTACAAATTATTTTGGCTTGGCTTTTTCTTCTTTATTTTATTTATCTTCCAAATATGAGCAAAATCATCCATTTTTTGTCTTTCACCTTCTGACTTATTTTACATAGCATAGTCCCCTCAAATTCTATCCATGTTATCGCAAATACCAAGTTTCATCATATTTTATAGATCAGTAGTGTTCAACTTTGTTTATTTAGCACATTTTCTTAATTATCCTATCTGCCCTTGAGCACCTAAGATTATTTCCATACCTTGGCTATTTCTAAACTGTATTGCTATGAACAGAAGAATACATATCCCTTCAAAAAGTATTTTTCATTCTTTGGGAAGATACCTAGAAAAGGAATTGCTAGATCATATGGTAGACCTATTTTTAGTATTTTGAGGAACCTCTACATTGCTTCCCACTGTATTTCTGGACAAGTTTACATTCATATCAACAGTATATGAGGCTGCTTCTTTCGGTATACTCTCACCAACACTTGCTGGTCCTGGCCTTTTTGATTTTTTTTTTTTATCTTTTTGGTGTGAGTGGTAGTTTAATGTTATTTTGCATTGCATTTCCCTAATGGGAAGTGATAATGAGAATTTGGTGTGTGTTTATTTGTCATCTGCATGTCTTCTTTGGAGAAGCATGTATTTACCTTCATATGAAAGAATAAACCTAGATTGCTAACTCATACCATACATAAAAATTAAGTCAAAATGGAATAAAAGGTTTGGCTGAAAGACCTGAAGCCATAAAATATGCAGGAGAAAATATAGATTAAACACTTCGAAACACTGGTTCTATAATGTCTTTGGAGATTCAACTACAATGGCAAGGAAAATAAAAGAAAAAATTAAAAACGTGATAAATGATGGGATAAACTAAAAAAAATCTACATAGGGAAAGAAACTATCATTATAATGAAAGACACTTTAGCAAGTGGGAGAAAATACCATATCATGCATTTGATCAGGAGCAAATATACAAAATCTCAAAGAACTCACACAATTATGGAAGGGAAAAAAAACCAATAAACAATTAAAAAATGGAAAAAAGAGCAAAATACACTTGTTTTTATACTATATACTATAATCACTGAAATGACCCAAGATTTTTCTTCTAGGCCTTTATTCAGAGACAATAAGGCTCTTAAATACGCCATTTAGTTTATTTTTTAGTCTACAAGTCATAAGAAGCCACTGTAGCCACTCCCTATTTGTTTTAACTTGAAAATTTAAAACTATGGCTGAAGTACGAAGGATAGACTGGAAGGAAACCACCATGGACAATAGAAGACCAACCAAATAGCTCAGTTTTCCTGACTGCATTTTCATTATAATGACATTGTTAGGGCACAGCAAGAGTTGTAGTCTTTAATGTCTTATGAGAAAGTAATTTCAGGAAGCACCAATAAGAAAGCAGGTGACACAGTTTAAAAATGAGAAAAAATTATAAAACACTGGGTAGTATAGGAAGGTATGAGATCTAATTAAAGTTCAAAAGAAGCTTGAGTTTTATACTTCCTTTTTTCTGGCTTGGGAAGGGTCCCTCTAACTGTGGCTACAGTGCCCCCATCACTCTTCCAGACAACCAGAATCCAAACTCCCCTTCCATTCCTCTTTTTTAGTTGGGGGTGGGAGGTTGTAGGGGGCAGGAGGGTTGGAAGACAGAACTGTGGACAAAGGGAAAAACTATGCCCAGGCCTCCTGGACAAGCCAAGTCTTATTTAGTCCTTGAAACAAGGTATCAGCTGACTCCTCTGAGGTAATGCTATTGCGGGCCTATCTTTCTATCCTTAACATGGCTAACATGGCTGAAATTTTTTTGTATTATTTTATTAAAGTCTCTATTCTCTCTAGTAAGAATTTATTTATGCTCCTTGCCCATTTTTAATTGGTGCATTACTTCTAAAAAACAACTTAGATATTTTACATTTTAAAACTTTAAATTGTTATATTTGCAGCAAATATTATTTCCAGCTTTTACTATCACTCAATTCAGTTTTTAGACAAAAAAGTTCACTTAGGCTTTTTTAGTAGTGTTGGACTTTATTTCTTAGTAAATCAGCAGAATATTTGAATTCATCTTTCATATGGCTTGAGTTTAATATTTAAATTTATATTTATCAAATATATAGAATAACCTTTTGTTTTTCTTAATAGTCTCATATCTTTGTATTAAATTTCTATATAGAGAGACTTCCATACAGGTTGAGTATTCTCTATACTAAACATTCTTGCTTCTTAATTATGTTGGTGTTTGACAGTTGGTATGGTATAGTAACATCTGAAGATGCATAAACCTATACCTCTAAATCAATTACAGTGTTATACCTCTAAATCAATTTCAGTATTGCATACAAACCGTACCTAAATAAAAAATAAAAACTTTACCTAGATAAAACACAATAAAAACTTGAATCCTCTACCTTCTAAGTTTCTAACATCATCAATATAACCTTAAATTGTTTCAAAATGAAAACAGATATAGATACGAATTTAATTCCTACAGCCCCCGATAATATTCACTACTTAGTAAACAGTTTAGTTGATTCTATTTTCCTCCCAATGATTAAATTATAAGCAATTCTGAAAATTTATCTACAAAAATCAGACTGTACTATAAAAGACCTCTAGATATAGTATAACAGTAAGAAGTTTTTCTTAGTGTAGTATGTAATAATTCACTAGGGAGTTCCAAAGTGAGCCAGTGATTTTAAAAATTAGCAGATGGGTCTTAATCTTTTAGATATTAACACTGGAAACAATTTTTGTAGAACACTATAATAATAGAAATGTTATTAGGATTTAAAGTTCTTTCATTAAGGACCAAGTGAAGCAATTGATCATACCATTTACTTATTTTATTCATGAAGTCTTTCAGTTAAATGAAAGAAACATGTCATGAAATAAAATTGAAAATTCAACACAAAATACTTTGAAGACAAAAATATATAAATTCCCTTTACATGCTAGATAAAGAGCTCACCAACAATCCAATCACAAGAAAAGAGACCTTTACACACAAGCATAAGACATATTTAATTTAAAACAGAAACTAATAATTAAATTGTAGAGATTACAATAGTTTTTTCAGATTGAAAGAAATTAAATTAACATTTTTAAGGGAATATGCTAAATGTTATGGAATGAACCTGGTACATAGTTGCATTTTGATTATTTATCTAAGATGCAAAAAATATAAGAGGAAAGGAAGATTTGCATTCATTGATCCACAGAAATTTTTAGCAATTTTATTAGTCATGATTATGATAAACTATCAAACTACCCACTATATATATATATTGATCTAAATGTATCTAAATAGTTATTTTCCTCTTCATGTGATTAAAGAATGTTTATATATTAAAGTATCTTAGTTTTTATTTAACATAGTATAAATGCCAGTTAATACTTTGCCCATAGTTAGGCAAACAATCTGGGGGATAAAACATACCAGGACAGAAAACCTAATCTTTATTTGAAAAATAGAACGTTGATAAATTAAAATATTTTATCACACTTAACCTTTTTTTGTGCAAACCTGCATAAGTTACTTAACTTCTCCATTTTGAATTTTCATCCTCTTCTTTAATGGTATTTCAGTATTCCTAATTTTGTTAGGAATGAAGATTTGGGAGCCACCAATTATTTAGAAGAAAAGGAACAAACAGAATAGGACTGAATTCAGACCAAGGTCTGATGGTAATACCTGAAGAATATTAGCAAACAATTTCAGCACAGCACTTAATTCTATCTGACCTCTCTTGTTGAGTGCAATGTAGATCTATGATTTTGTCTACTACTTTAACATCTTTAGTCTCCATATCTACTACTTAAGCCTATATGTCTCCAACCACAGCACACAATAGTCAGATAGGTTGCTTAAGTACATTTAAAAAGGGAGTGGAGAAAACAGGAGAACTAAGGGCAGAGACAGAAGAGACTGAAGATGAATCAGTGAAGTAATTGGAGAAGCAAAAGAAAAGGGACAAATACAAAACAGACTACCTTCCTATAACTAAGTCTACAATCGTATAAAGTGACTTGGGATTTGCATTCATTCATTTATACCTGATAGCAATCTAAAGAGATGTATATTATTAACCATAATTTTTAAGTAAAAAACAAAACCACAGGTTTAGAAAGATAAAAATTATCTAAAGAAAATTAAATCTAGGAAAATTTCACTCAGATTTCCACATTTTTTCCACCCATTTCTGCTAACACACACACACACACACACACACAAGCTGGCATTGGTAATGCTTTTGTAAACATTGTGAAATATATATATAAGAGAAACAAAGTTGCTAAACCAGTAAAGTCATTTAAAAAACTAGCTGGTCGACTGTATTGCTAACAGCACCACTTAAGTCATAAATTAATTATATGATACTTAAATTTTTCAAATATTTTCTAATCTATTTTGGTGAAAGGACAATATTTCAAAAGCAGAATAAACCCTAAACATGTTTTCCTGTCATTCAAAAATAAACAGCATAAACCTTTGACAGGAAAGATTAATAATGAAAAATGTCAAAACTAACGAATATAGACTAGCAAAGAAAACATATTAGTTATATGTCTATGGTAATAAAATATCAGCTATATAAAAAACATTAAGCTCATTAAGTGATGGGTACTATTATAAGTGTTTCAATACAAACTTAACCATTCCCTCTGATAAACCCAAAAGTAGAGAGAACTATAATTACCATTTTATATAATCATTTGCTCACAGCACTCACCTATTTGATGGGAGAGCACAGGCAAATCAAAGCAGCCTGGGTCTGGAGCTGCAGCTCTCAGTAAGATTCAATTGCTATTTACTTATTAGTCATTATCTCTGTAACTACTGAAGATGCTGTCATTGATAGAATACCACTACTACAATTACTTTTAAGGTGAGAAAAAAAATTGATGTCAGCTAACTCTAACAGTTAAGTTATAGTTTTAAATGAGTAGCATCAATTATAACCTTCCAGTAGATTATTTTAAAATTCTTAAACTGTTTTTTCCCCTTTATTAAGTGCAGCTAGCACAATTATTTTACTCCAACATCTAGTATCCTACACCTAATTTTAAAGCTAGCTTACCTTTGATCTGCCTTTCCTATAAAAACCTAGTAAATACTATTCATACAGTAAGTAATCATTAAACATCCTGAATTCAAATGACTGAATATAAGTGATTAGGAGTTCTTATATGGATTAATCAGAATAGATAATTTAATGCTTGCCTAACTATGTTTTTCCTTTTATTACATCATTCTAGAGCTTGCTAGAACCTCTTGTTAGTGTACTAAGACATCATAATTTTTTAAAAATTAGGTAAATACAGATATCAATATATAGATACACATAAATACATATCTATATAGCAAGTACTCAGTAACATTTTCCCTTAATGTTTTATTGAAAAAAAAATCTCCAGTCTACTTCAGCCTAAGTCGAATGAAATGATGTTATCTGAGGACCTGCTTTCATTATATTTAGATTTTACTTAATGTCAGTTTCCAAGAACCTTTTCAAGAAATTAAGAGATAACTTACTATATACATATATAAATAAAATTTAAAACTATTTTGAGAGTATAATCTAAATTGCTCCATGATACACAAGACCTAACATAAATCTGACACATAAACTCCATCTATATCTATATCTATCTATCTATCTGTATCTATATATAGTACTATTAAAAGGATTTTCATCAAAGTTGTCTTGACATCCAAAAAACAAACAAACAAAAAACAGATTAGATACCATATAAACATGTCACTCCTTTACTCAAAATCTTCAATAGTTTTTAATGTCTCTCAGAGTTACCATCCTTCCAAGAATCTATATGACAAGATGACCTAAATGTCCACCTCTGGTCTCATCTTCCATTACATTCTGACTCTAGTCTGCTCATACTAAATTTCTTCTTTGTTGATCTTCCACCACAAGAAAGCATTCTACTGCACCTGGTTCTTACAACAGTTGCTTACACTCCCTTGGTAATTCTAACCCCAGCAGTCTCATCATTTGCTCCCTTAGCCTTCTCATATCTTTGCATAAATGCCACTTTATCAGAGAATTCTTCCTGGACCACTCTGTGAAAACACCACCAAGCACTTCTTGACTCCCATCTTGCTTTACTTTTCTCCAAAATATTTATCACCATAACATATATACACAAATATATGTGTAGATATTTGTACATATGTGTATACATACATATAAAATATCTATTTACTTATTGCTGTCATCTCCAATTAGTATAAAAATCCCTGAGGGACAGAAAAAATTTGCTTATTTTGTCACAATATTCCCAGAATTTAAAATGGTACTTGACCATATATATTGTGTGTGTGTGTGTGTGTATTAGTCTGTCGAATGAATCAACAAAAAAAGATGTAACTATATGCATTACTATAAGATGACACATTCAAAAATCAGATACAGAACAACACTGCTGTATGTTGTAAGAAAGCAAACAAACAATATACTTACACTTTTGTTTATATACAATTCTTCTGGAAGGTTATTGCTGAAGAAGAGAATCAGGGACTAAGGAAGGACACTAAGACCCATGTACATGTATTATTATTCAGAGAAATCAACTAAATGTTTTGCTAAACTAAATAAATAAGAACTACATAAGCTAGACAATCAGAGACATATACATCTCATACTTAATAATTCAGTGAGTACTAATTAATTAACATTTGAATAGAGGTATATTATTAGAAAAGGCTGAAACAGGATTATGTTTTAACATATTTTGTAATATACAAAATACATCTACACATCTTAGCTCAACTCAGTCTCATAAAAATCCTATCTGACAAGGTAGGTATATAGTAATTCCTCTTTTAATGGAAAAGAAATGCAGAATAGTTAAGGAAGATGACTACAGTTACAGCAAAGGCAAAGACTAACTCAGGTTTACATATTCTTAGTCTGCAACTTTCCTCAGTGTATTTCACGAGTAATCTCGATTTAACATTTTTCTTATGTACAAAGAAAGAAAATGTACCTGATGGTGAAAACTGATAAAACTTCAATGATGCTGACAATATGATGTCTCAACTGCTATCACTCCACTCTAGTGCTTAACTATAAATTAAAAATACACTGAATATTACTATAAAGTGGACTGCTATTGATTCATGACAATTTTTAATAAATAAGTCAGATATCCTATTCATTAAAATGTAATAAAAAGGATTTTAATGATACTGCTTTTAATCAGCACTAACTTTATCAGATACGCCAAAAAAATATGTTGCAAAAAGTTTCTTTTAATTTTTCAATTTCAAAAACATAAAAGTAAAGGCAATTATCTTCTAAAAGAGCTAAATATATTTTACTCAGTATATGGTACTGTAATATATAGACATATCTGCCATATGAGGGATGTTCTTGGAAACAAAAAACTAGATTAATCTGGGATTAAGAAGAAGTCTAATGCCTCAATTGATTGAAAACTTCTGTTCTTATAACTAGACAGCTAAAAACAAACTGGAAAAGAAGTGATTTTTCAAAATAAAAAAAAATAGGAAAATCAGTCAATGTCTACTAAGGGATTAGAAAATTACTGTATTTTCATTACTATTCAAGAGCAGTCAACAAAGAGTTCACCCTCTTATTTGCCCCAGAGGGCAGATTCTGCTACACAGTAAAGTTAGAATTGAATAATATGGTATAATACTCGAGTTTACAGAGTAAACATCACAATTATCAGTACACTTAATCTGCCAATAACCCAATTAGATAAAAAAGAATTTATCTTCTAATTCATCATTTCAAAAAGTATAAGCCATTGTACTGTGTACAGCCTTCAGGATGATCTTTAGAAAAGATTAAGTCAACATTTCCTATGACCCAGAATTCCATACTGTATTTCCCTTCTTGAGCACTTGATTTAAAGTTTAGAAAATCCCTACCATCTACACAACTGTTTCTTTCGCCTTAATCCAGCACTCACTTAATTCTTGAACTCATTTCTCCTTGGAACACTTCAAGGTCAACAAGTACTTTGAATTTCAACTTCATTACTGATGATTCCTTCTCAAACTTTTACTGATTCCTCCTTTTCTAGATTCTAACTTGAAATGCCTCAAGGTTTAGTTTTTGCTCCTCCTTTTTTCTCTACCTATCCTTTCTCATTTGGTGATCACATACATGCAAATGATTTTCAATATCCAAACCCAAATCCAATTAAAATTCAAATACAAATCTACATTTCTATACCTTTTTTTTGAAAGATAACCTGGTCTTATTCTTCCCCATCAAAATTTCTCTGTAAGTAATCTTTCCATGCACTCAAAACAATTTCCATTCCCCCAGTGCTCTTACTAAAATCATAATCATACTTAACTTTTCTCTTTCACACCCACATCTAATCCATAGGCAGTCTCTTGAGTTCAACCATCAAAATATTTCCAGGTGGTAAGTATACCTTGCCACTTCCAAAGTTACTATCCTTGCTCAAATTATTATCTTCTATTATTTAATTTATAACAATAATCTCAATCTTTCATCCTGGCTTCCTTTAAGCATAGTCTCAACAGTGTGGCAGTGATCAATTGAAGCAAAGCCAGAGCATTTCAATTGTCTTTTATAATCCCCTAACATTGTTACACATTCCACTCAGAAAAATCATGATTCTTACTATATTCCTCAAGGTCATTAACTCTATTCCCTATTACATCTGTAATATCTTTTCCCTATGCTATCACATGCCCTCCTCTCAGATACTCTGACTGTACCACCTTGGATAGCCCAATGTTCCTAACTTAGTCTTTGTAATTGATGCACACTCTGACTAAAAAGCTCTTTCTCCAGAAATTAAGTAGCTTACTGGCTCCAGGTTTCAAATCTAGGTTCATGTGTCACATTTTCAATTATGCTTACCCCGAACTGCATTTAAAATGGAGGCCCAACTTCCAACCCACTAATTCCCCAACCCTTTAACCTGCTCTCTTTCTTCTCTCAAGTAGTTTATCATCTTTGGATAAAATATATTATTTTTATTAACTGTCACTCAACAGAGAATATAAACGCTGGGAAATTTTATTATTTTATTTACTTATGTATTCAAAAATCAGTAAAATTATGTGTGACACAGAGGTGGGTGGGTGATGAATAAAAATTTATTAATAAATAAACATACTTATCCACAGACACAAGAGAGTAACTGTGCAAAGTTTAATTTTTATTCCTTCATCTTTGTTACTGTGCCAAAATTAAATATATATGGAAAACTAATTTTAAAAGGTGACTTGTTCTAAGAGATAATTATATAATCTGCTTCTACGTGTTTCCTATAGTTCTGTCAATAGATGGATTTTCATTCTCATAGAATTAAAATAAATATCAATACATCTAAGAATATGACTGTACCACTCTAACCCTGATTAAACATCTAACTCACATTGAACTTTTTATAAGTATATACAATTCATGAACTACCTCAGTGGCATAGTCTCATATCATTATTCCAGAGTATATACACTAGTGAAAGGTTATGAAAATTTCTAGCTAACAATGCCATTCATTGAACTCACACAGAGAAGTTCATTGTAATTACTACAATCATTTCCCTTCTCAAAATATGCTGAAGTTTTCACTATTTTATATACTACAGTTTCACTTTAATTTGTTCAGTTCCTACAATATTCTACTAAATGTCCTTTATTGAAATTTTCACCATTTATAAGGATAGAATTTATAAAGAGGAAACACCAATGAAAATACTTATGTGAATTTCAGGCAGTTCTTGTGGCATTTATAAAACAATGCTTGAGCATTCATTTGTAAGAAAACTCACTTAGATCTTCAAAATGTTTATCATTTTTAGTAAATTAGAAAAGTAATATAATTATTAATTGAAAGATTGAGTTATTAAAAAACCACTGATATGAGAAAATTACTAAGTTTGAAGAATTATATATTTAAAAATTAAGAGATGTCTACTTATTTTTAAAACATTGTAAAATTTCATTTATTGACAATAATTTGGGGGATGGCCTATAAGATTTATAAAATATTACTCCATTATTTTAAACTATACCTATTAGTAAATCCTTCAGATTTACTAAAAGTATTTCTTCAGTGAATACATAAGCATAATTAGTATCTCAACAATTTAAAATGAACTGGATAGTATGAAATATGTAAAAATGTATAAAAAATGTTAAAAAAATGTGCTTTCATAATTTAGTTAATGAATATAAGACGAAGTTTAAAAGTACCAGAAGTCAGTTTGATCAAAAACCACATTATACATCCAACCTAAAACATTATTCACTCATTTTTTTGAACACCTTTTCTTTGATTATTTAAAAAAAATAAAGGTCCAAATGATCACAATGTCTCAATAAAATGATAATTAATTAACTTATGTTTTAAATTCAAATAAAATGGGGATATCGTTTCACCAAATAGCTTGAATAGAAGTTTTATTCTTTCATAATAATAGTGTCAACACAAGTCATCAACATACAGAATGACTTTAGGTCATGTTAGTCAGTTCTAGCCTCTATGACAGTGAATTAAGTTATTAAGTAATTCACACCTATATGGAGACAAGAAAATGTAAATCACACTCAACAAAATATTTACTAAGGTTTTCAAAAGTCAAGTGAAGAAAAATGGCAGAAATTCCTCTAAAAGAATATATACATCAGAGATTTATCAAGAATCATAAAACAAGAGAAGGAGTTGACAAGAGTCCATGCTTCATAGTTAGAACTTATTACTCGGAAGGATAGTAAATACAACAAGTAATTATTACTCATACTTAAGAATACAGTGTGTAGATCAAATGTCTCAATCAATAACAAAAATGCAAATCATGAACATTGTCAGGTTAGAGGTGGTAGCTGAGGTCCTTTAGAACCATGCAGGCCCTTGGAGAAGAGCTCCTGCATACCCCTGCCATGGCCTAGGCCCTCCGGTTTACTCACGGAACCTCAATAGACCTGCAATAAGAATGGAAAATTCAGTCTCTCCAGCTGCAGATATAACGCAGGGGAAAGTAACAGTAGCCCTGGATATACTCACCACCTGAGTGGGACAAGCATTGCATTGGGAACCACTGTAACCTGTCACAGATTCCTGTCTCCATTGTCTCTGGCACTGGGGAATCAGACCCTAAGCCTACAGTAATGTGTAGCTGAAAGAGGCTCCTTCCTTTACCAATCAACAGGGGAGGAAAGCCATCACGACTGGCTGTGGCCCCATGGCAGAACTGCTAAAAAGAGAGAAGGGGAGCTCGACTACCTGGGTAAGTCTGCCCCAGCAGCAAATGTCTCACCACCATCAGTTGGGAGTTGCAGTCCCAAACCCAGATTATCAGAACTATATGGAACAGACACAATAACAGGTGACAGACATGAGAAAGCATCCTGGAGAGAGACACTACATTTGCCCTACAAGTTCCCAAAGTGCTCGGCCCGACTATCTGCTTCAGCCTCTCCTTGAGATCCAAGCAGTCTCATCTGTTGCTGTCCAAGAGTGCAAGTCCACACCCAGGAAAAAAAGGACATAGTTCGAAAAAAGAAAAGATCAGTGGATCAAACATAAACCAACAGTTTGCAGCGAGAGGAATTGGAGTGGCCAGAAAGGAAAAAGAAGTGTGGGGTGGGGAATAAGGGATACAATACAACCAGGCAAACTGACCAATATTGTATGATAATTACAAAATAGAAAATTAAAAAATAAAACAAAATGCAAATCATATTTATTCCCCTAGTTATCACATTCTCAAAATGCAAGTTTTTCCCCTAAGGAGACTTTTGAAAATCTACAAAAAATTTTACTGTTTGTCATCAAGTAAACTAAAAGTTACAAAAAGAATGAGCTATAGTACCACTAGCCTATCATAATTCTATTGGCGGAATATATCCAGCTACCAACAGAGAAAACTCAGGAGTTTTTTTACCATTAGCAATACTGACATTTCACGTTAGACACTCTTTTTAATGAGAATGTGAAGGGAGGGACATATCCTATGTAGGATATTAACAGTATCACTAACTTCTACACTAGACACCAACAGCACCCAAAATGCTGTGATAACCAAACGGTTTAGAGATGGACAAATGTTCCCTCAATAGCAAAATTATTCCATGATAAGTACTACCAACGAAGATGAAGGAAGAGAGGGACACAAGGATAGAGGGGGAAAGAAAACAGGAAAGGAAGGGAAGAAGGAAGGAAAAGTATTTATACTAAGCACTCTGAAACAGTTAATGGAATTATATAAGATGAATTTCTAGTTGGATCTGCTTGTGTTTATTACACTTTAAAGATCATACTCACAGGAAAAAATCTTTTTAAAACAAAATCTATGAATCATAAGACCAATAAACACACCATCCATCTCAGCAAAATGACATTTTACTGTTCTAAAAAAATAACAAATGATTTTCTTCCTTATTTATAAATAAGTTTAATAGGACCTGCCTATTAACAAGAATATTAACTTATTATTATAAACCAGAATGAATCTTTACATTCAGTTATTACTTAGACACTATTCTTTCATGTTTCTCATTTGATTATTTTTGACTTACCATCGATGTAACTGATCGTGCATCTTCTTCATAATTTACTACTGGAGGTGGCTCTTTCCCATCATTTTCTTGTACCTTTTGCTGTAGTAATTCTTTCTGTGCTGTAAACTTTGCCTCAGTGCATCGTAGCTGCTGGACTGAGTGTTTCAGTTCTTCAAGTGTCTGTTTTTGGCTTAGCAAAAGCACAATGCTAAAAGAGAAGCCATTACATATAAATTATTTCAACCATTTTAATTAAAAGAACACTGTTTCCTTTAAAAGAAAATGCATTTTTCTTGTATTTTCCTCTATGGATCTTCCATAATCATAATATTTTTTATTCTAAAACAGATCTTGAGTCATTACAATAGATATAAAGTGTTAGCGTTAAGAAAACAGAAAGAAAGTTTAGAAGAAAAACAAATTCAAGATACATATAAATATATTAGGATTTTTGACCTTCATTTTATTTTACAGCTAAATGATCTATTACACAGAGCATAGGCAACTTAAGTCCAGAAGTGTAGGACCTAAAATAATGTGACATAATAAATTATGAGACAGAATCATTATATACTTCAAATCTCAAATGAATTATAGCTCAGATCTGTGCCTAGTTTTACAAAGTTTTATGTAGTATGACTGCTGTGAATTCATAGGTATGGCAAAAGCTATGCTGACAAAACTGAGGAATGAGTAATGACTAAGAAAATGAGCATAACACAGGTCCCAAATCTGTCCAACATCACCAGTACCCTAACAGTCAGCTTCCTTACCCTTTCCTTAAAAAGTACATAGGACATGTCTCCTTATTGTATCATATATTTTATCTCTTTGTCCTAATAGTAAATGCAGACTAATTCATCCATACTAAAGACAACAGATACAGTAGGAAAATACACAAAAGAACATGCTCACATATAATGAAGATAGGTCAGATCACTCAACATATTTAGACACATCTTTAGATGTTCAGAATGGTCCTTCCAAAGATACATCTTAGCATGCAGATTATTCCGAGCTGAAGGTCAATCTAAGGTCCACTGCTTGCTAGAAGCTACTACAATTCCCTTAACTTCCAAAAGAATAGAATACAAGTGTATTGCCCAGAATTAAAGATTTTAACAGAGATAACAACTGTATAAAATAGATGCAACTATATGGCAGAACAAATATCTAACTACAAAGCATCTGGTCTTCCTCATATGAATCACCTAGTCTTTATCATGTGATTATCTGTCCTTTTGCACTGGAACCACAGGTTGTATAGCTCAGAAGAATATGTACCTTTATTTCTCCTCATAGATGTTGGAGTTCTTATCTCAGTAGCTTCTCATAAGTATGCAACTGAATTTTTCTCTTGCTAATCTCTCTGATGGTCATTTGATTATTTGATCAGGCAAAGAATTCATATGAATACAGAATATTTTCTCCCCTCCCCAAAAAAGCATATTTAAATGCTAAAGAATTATGTCATGCACTACAGATCATAAATTATTAATATGTAAGCAAAAATAGACTACCAATTAGTGAAAGCTTCAGAACAGGAGAATAAGGTCAGAAAATACAAACTTTTAATTGGAACTTCAAAGGATGATTAAAAACTGAATAATCATAGACAAAAGAACTCATACTAATTTTTTTTATAAATATAAAGTTGATCAATATTTTCAAAACTCTACTCACATTAAGCAAGATACAGTGTAAGTGAATGCTATTAAGAAAGCAATAGTGTTGTCTCCATTATTTGCAGTGACTTTCAGATGAGATCCTAACAAAAGGTTGTAACTGAGGGAAGTTTAAGAAAAGCATAACTATTCAAGAGTAAGGTTATTAATAAAAGGTAGGCAACGTAGGAAAGAGAGTCAAAAAGAACAGAGTAAGTTCCTTATTTTCCTACTGAGAGGATCACATAACAGTCACAACTACCCGCAGAAAGTCCTGTGACTTGGAAGAATCTGGTACACTCCTTGGATATCTTAAAGCAATACATACTTTGAGAGAGAGTATATAAAGGGGAGAGTCAAATTACACTGAACAATAGGTGGGTCAAGGGAAACATCTGGCATAGAGTCAAGGAAGGGGGATGCAGATAACCAGGCTACCAGTAAAGTCAGAGGGCCTAAAAGTTGAGAGCTGAACAACATGGATGCAAACACATGACTGATGGGAAACACACAGAAGAGAAGTAATGCCCTCCACAGACTGGATCCTTGAAAGAAATAGCAAAGAGAAAGAGGGATATTACTCTCCCACCAAAGGGGTACTGACCTCATGCTGTTCATTTGGTACACAGATGCTGGAATACAACCAAAGAGATACACAAACAAAAGAGAACAATGGCAGTACCACAAACACAAGACATATTCATCAGTTTCCATAGTGTAGTGGTTATCACAATTGCCTCACAAGACATAGTCCCACACTAAGCACATTCACATAAGTGAATAAACCTATTAGATCCCTCCCTGGCACAATAGGTCCCTTCCCAACACGATAAAGAGAAAAAAAAAACCAAACACTACAATCATATTAAGTCAAACAGCCAACTTTTAGAAAAAAGGAAAATTTAAACCAGTAAAATAGACATACAGCAATATATAACATGTTACCCTGAAACTTCAATGAATAAGACACAGTGGCAGAATCTCTTGGATCCGATCAAAAACTGCAAAAAGATTCTGATATTATGTTTTTATCAGACTCTAAAATGGCTATAGAAAAGTAATAAAAAATACAGACAAAAGAAAGGCAAGTTAGGGATTTAAAAAAATAACTCAAAAAACAACAAAAAAGATACAAGATTCAGAAAAACTAATGACACAAGGAAAAAAAAAACTGATGGACAGAAAACAGAATTTGAAGCTTTCAAATGAGAACCAAAGTGAGTCAGGATGTAGAAAACTCCACAGAAGTAACAAAAATTTCTAGAAAAACATATGGAAGTAAAAGAGATAAAATGAAAGAATTCCTGAACTGAAAAATTATAATACACAAAGGACCCAGTGGAAGAACTAAATATTAATTAAAGCACAAAACAAACCAGAAAAAAAAAAAGGATATTTAAAGACAAGGGCTTATAAGAATAAAGAATAATTGGGAGTCAAGTGGAGTGATCTTATTCTACCAAACATAAAAGGGAAAAAATACCTTGAAAGGAGCAAGTTCATGAACAGAAAGGAATAGCTTATTTATAAAATGCAAAGAGAAACTCCACTAAGACACACAGTAGTAAAATGAGCAAGACTTCAAATAAAAGGATACTGATCTCTATAAAAGCTACTCCGATAGGATTATATCAAATGTTTTCAGCAGATATGCTTTAGGAATTAACAGAATATAATGACATACTCAAAATATTCACAGATATATATTACCTGCCAACATAACCATGTAGAGCAAGATTCTCGGGTATCAAGAAGAAATGAAGTCCTCCTCAAACAAACAAAAGCTGAAAGATGTTGACAACATTAAATCTCCCCTATAGGAGATGTTGAAAGAGTTCTCCTATCTAACTTAAAGAAAAGAAATTCACAAAAATTGAACAAAGATAGAGACAGATTCAGAAAACTAAAGACAAAACGTCATTAGCAGGACCCCATATATTAATATCATTCTTAATGTAAATGGAATGAACTCACCAATCAAAAGGCATAGAGTGGCTAGTTGGAGAAAACAAAACTCAAAGTTCTGCTGTCTCCAGGAGACCCATCTGAGCTATAGAGATAAATATAAGCTCAAAATAAACAGATGGAAGACAATCATTTGATCAAATTGGTAACCTAAAAAAAAGGCAGAGTCAAACATACTTATGTCAGATAGATTTCCAGCTAAATATGGTAGCAAGAGACTGGGATGGAAACTACATAATGGTTAAAGGACAACTACAACAAAACGATATAACATTCATTAATACAGGTATTAAAAAAATGAAGGGACATGAAAACATATATAGTCACTAAGAAAACAGACATAACAGTAGCAAGGGACTTCAACATCCCACAGATCAATGGATAGATCAACTAGATAGATAGATCAACTGAATCTATCTGATCAAATGGATCTATCTGATCAACTGGTCAAATGGATAGATCAACTGAAAAATCAATGAGGAAACGATACACTAAAACAAGGAACTAAATCACAGGAGACTAATAGACATATTATCAGGGACAGCACCTTTAAAAAGATGAATACACATTTCTCTCATGTGTACATGAAGTATTTCTGAGGCTTAAGTACACATTATGTAACAAAACTTGTCAATAAATTTATGATGACTGAAATTATACTAAGTACCTCTCTCTCTTTGATCAGAATGGTAATGTACTAGATATACACCATAAAAAAAACCAGTAACAACCATTAATATGTGGAGAATAACCAATATGATACTTAACAACTACAAGGTTAATGAGGACATCAAAAAGAAATTCAAACACACTTGGGAGATCAATAAAAATGACACGAGCTACCAAATCGTATGGGGAACAGCAAAAGCAGTACTAAATAGAAGCATATTCTGAAAGAGGTCCAGGTCAAAAGCAAAAAAGAATTCAAATAAGTAATGCAACATTACAACTTTTAGGTAGAAAAACATAACAACAAATGAAAATAAAAGCCAACAGAAAGAAATAATAAAAGTTAACAGGGGGGGAAACAGAAATCAAAAAATAGCTCAAAAAAACTCAACGAAACCAAAAACTTTGAAAAGTTAATAAAAACACATAAACTTCTAGTTAGGCTCCCTAAGTAAAACAGGGCTAAACATCTAATGAAGGAGACAAAAATGAAAGAGAAATTACAATAGACATCTTGAAAATAAATACAATCTAAGAGACAATTACAAATATCCTTATGGCCCTAAATTGAAAATATAGAAAAGTACAAATTATTAAAACCATGTAACTTCCCAAGAGAGAATCAAGATAAAATAGAATACCTGACCAGACCAGTTACAAGCAAGGAAACTTTAAAAAGTAATCAATTATCCCCTTAAAAACCAGAAGACTAGGACAAGATTCATTAGTGATTTAAGAAATCTACAAAGACTAACACATATACTTCTCAAAATAATCCCAAAATTGAGGAAGACATACTGCTTCAAAAAATATTTTGTCAGACCAGCATCACTCTGACACCAACAGCAGACTACAACATTACATATAAGAAAACTACAGACCAATATAACTTATGAACAGAGACAAAATTCTCAACAAAATCATAGCAAACAAATTCAGTAATATATTGAAACATCCATTCATCATAACCAAGTGGAACTTGTTCTTGTTGTTGCAAAGATATTTCAACAAGAAATAAATCAATGTCAATAAACCACAAAAAGAAAAATCAGATTAAAAAATAATATGATCATATCAATAAATACAGAAAAAGTACTTGGAAAAATTTAATATCCAATCATGATTTTAAAAAAAACTCAAAAATGAAAACAGAAGAAATATACCTCAACATAACTGTCATATATAATAAACTTAAAGCTAATATTCAACAATGGGAAAATGAAAGCTTTTTCTCTAAGATCAGGTACAAGTAAAGGGTGACCACTTTCACTATTGCTCTTCAACATACTACTGGAATTTTAACTAGAAATATACTTTAAAAAGAAAGATAGAAATAAAGAAAAAGATATTCACTGCTAAAGAATTAACATAGTTAAGATGGTCATCTTACCCAAAGCATTATACGGAGCCATTATTCAAAAAAATATAAAAAAGAAATATATTCAAGCTATCTTATGAAAACAAGAGTATTCTATTAACAAAACCCAAAGACAACACAAAGAAAACTATACACTAGCTTCCTAAATGAATACAGATGCAAATGCTCAATAAAATCCAATAATGCATGAAAAGGATTATGCACCATGACCAACAGGGGTTTATGTCAGGAACACAAAGTTGGATTCAATAATCCAACATCCTTAAGCATAATTTACTACACAACAAAAATAAAAATAATAAAACCCATAAGGTCATGTCAATAAATGCTAAATAGCATTTGATAAGATTAAACATCCATTTATGATGAAAATCCTTGAACAATTGGGAATAAGTGGAACATATAATATCAAAAAAAAAAACTACAACAAACATACAGATAATATTATTCTCTGAAAAACGTTGAAAAACTGAAAGCTTTCCACTAAGATCTGGTATAAGGATATGCCGTCTCACCACTTTTCAGGACAGTATCTGAAGTACTAGCTAGGGCAATTAGACAACAGGATAAAACATAATTAGAATTGGGGAAAAAGTAAAACTAATATTTGCAGACAACATGGTAATATACATGTTGAACCCTAATGACTTCACTGATTAAATAATTGAAACAATTAGTTTAACAAAGTGGCAGGTTATAAAATCAACACATAAAAATCAGATACCTTCCTTTGTAGAAACAAGAGGAAGAAGTCAAGAAACTGATCCATTAAGCAATCACCCCAAAAAAATTATACATCTAGAGAAAATCTAACAGGGAGATAAAAGGTCTATACAAAGTGAAATGTAAGATACTATTAAAAGAAATAGAAGAAACAAAGCAATGGAAATATATTATCTTCTTGTGGATTAAAAGAATCATCATTGTCAAAAATGTCACTAAAGTAATTCTCAAAGAAATATACAGATTCAATGCAATTTCAATAAAAATATCAGTAGCATAATTCAAAGATGAAACAAACAAAACTAAAATTCATAGAAAACCATAAATGTTCTAATCAGCCTAAGCAATCATTACCAAAAAAATAAAAAAAAAAATAGAAATTAAAATGGCAGTATAAGCCGGGCGTGGTGGCATGCACCTGTTGTCCAAGCACTGGGAGGCAAAAGGCTTGAGATCACTTGAGTTCACAGGTCTGAGACTATCCCGGGCAACGTAGTGAGACCTAGTCTTGAAAATGCAGCCAGGCGCTATGGCAGGCACCTGTAAGCTGGAAGGCTGAGACTGCCTGGAAGGCTGAGGCTGGGGATTGCAGGAGTCAGTGGTTACCCAGGCAACGTGACCCCAGGCAACATAGCAAGAACTAGTCACAAAAAAAAAAAAAAAGGGCAGTATTACGCTTTCAAATTTCAAAGTAAACTATAAAACCATAATAAAATATCATGGTACTAAACAAAACAGCAGACAGACCAATGGAAAATAATTGAGAGCCTTGAAACAAACTCACACTATAAGGTCAGTAATCAATGACAAAAAAGTCAAGATACTACATGAGAAAAAGGAAAGTCTCCTCAACAAATGGTGTTAGGTAAATTGAACAGTTACATATAAAAGAATGAGACAAAAACACTATCTCATATAATATAGAAAAAAATCAAATGAATAGAATTCTTGAATGTAAGACCTAAAATTATAAAATATACAGAAGAAAGCATAGGCAAAACACTTTACAACATAAGCATCAATAGTGTCTTGAGTTTGTTTCTAAAAGTTGGGAAAGCAAAATAGAAAATAATCAAATAGGACTAATCAAATAAATCAAACAAAAATGTTTCTGCAAAAAAAAAACCAAACAAACGAAAACTAAATAACACACTACTGAATCAGAGAAAATATTTGCACACAAGACATCTGATGAGGGATTGATATTAAAAATCTACAAAGGACTACACAAACCAAGAAAATGAAAACAACCCATTCAAAAATGATGCTTACATAAACAATACACATAGAAAACAGGTACAAGAAAAGTATTCATCATCACTTCCTATCATGTAAATGCAAATCAATACCACAATGAGATACCATCTCACATATATGTGAGATTGGCCCATATCAAACTCAGAAACAACAAGTGCAGGTGACGAGAAAAGGCAACCCTCTTAGACTTTGGTGGGGAATGTAGACTGGTTCACTCTAAATTCTATAGAAATCAATATGGAAGTTTCTGAAAAGTTTAAAAATTGATTTGCCACAAAACCCAGTAATCCCACTCCTAGGAATCTACCCTCAAAATTCAAAAACAATAACTCAAAACCTCCACTCCTATTTTTATTGCAGCACTATTTACAATCACCGAGCTATGGAAACAACCCAAAAGCCCCCAAACAGATGAGTAAATCTAGAAATGTGGTACACATACACAACCAGAAAACAATTCAGTGATAAACAAAAATAAACTCATGACATTTGGGGCAATATTTTTTTCTGGTTTTTTTTTTTGTATTTTTTTTAATTTAATTTATTTATTTATATATATTTCACATCATTTCAGTCCCTGGGGGTCACACACCACCTCCCCTTCCCACCTGCTCCAGCTGGTCCCCATTCTCCCCTTGTGCAGTTTCATTTGGTTGACCATATATTAGTGAAACCATTTGGTTTCTGTCCCTTTCTATCTGGCTCATTTCTGCTAGAATGATTTCTTCTAGGTACATCCAGGTTTCCATAAATTCATCAAATTTGTCATTTTTAATTGCTGAGTAATAGTCCATTGTGTATATGTACCACATTTTTTTCATCCAGTCATCTGTTTTGGGGCATGTAGGTTGCTTCCATGTCCTTGCAATTATAAATTGTGCTGCGGTAAACATCCGAGCGCAGGTGTCCCTTTGTACCCACATATAGGACTCTTTTGGGTAGATTCCCAAGAGAGCAATTGCTGGGTCAAATGGTAATTCCATTTTCATTAACTTGAGGGTCCTCCATACAGCTTTCCATAGTGGTTGGACTAGTTTACATTC
>PVHY01011702.1:0-47002 GCA_004024945.1 Uropsilus gracilis | reverse complement strand
TCTCTCTCTCTCTTTCTCTTCCCCCCCTTACCTTGGTAAATGGTTCTTGGGATACCTCCCCCTCCCTCCTACCTCTGGTGCCCCTTCCATTCTATCAAACCCCATTCTTTGTTGTTTATTAGTCTGTGCTATGTCCATTAGTCTTTCCTGTAGCAGTGTTCTTTCACTGGGTGAGGGACTGTGTTGTTGGAACCAGGTGAACCTTGCTGGTAGGTTTTCAGTCTTAAGATTGGGAAGTCTATATCTATCTGTGGTCTGTCCATGCTCTCTCATTGGAGGCTGACTTCTCCAATCCCATCTCTGTTGTTTTGCTGCTGGTTCTGATGTCAGATTTAGGGGGTTTCACCCCCGTCAGTGTCAGTGAAGAAGTTTCTCTCATGACATCATGCTTCCATAGTTGTTCTTCTGTCTCGCATGCACTAATTGTCTCAATGTTCATCTGCTTTGTCCAGTTCAGGCTTGTAGGCTGGTTTTTTACCTGGTCCCTTGCCCATTCTATGATGGAATTTGTATTATGTATGTTCTTCTTCCTCCTGAAGGTTAGCTGGGGTGAGAAAGAAATGGAAGGGACATCTCCACACACCCCCCCACCCACACCAGTACCTTCCTGCATGGGGGCGGGCCCCAGATGGCTGGGCATGCACCCTCCCAAGACCCCAGGCATAGAGGCTGGGGGAAACATACCCCGGCTGATCTCGGCTGTAGATGGCTACCCTGTGCAACAACCATCTGCTGGTGGATGGAACTAACCCCACCTGACCCCCTCCAAGGCTCCCCAGGCTTTGGGGGGCTCACCAGAGGTCCTCACCACCTTTTCTCCCCACTGGCAAGGGAGCTCCAATGGCCTGGGACCCCAGGTAGGCAAGCAGACTGCTTAGGCTGCTTCCTGGTGGGTGGGGCTCAAGTCCCCACCTGCCCCCATGCTGGCTCCTTCCTGCATGGGAGAGGGGCCCTCATGGCTGGGCATGTACCTTCCCAAGTGCCCCCTGGGTTGGGGACTGGGGGAAACATGCCCTGGCTGATCCTGGCTGCAGATGGCTGTCCATGCAATAACCAATCGCTGGTGGATGGGGCTAAAAAATTTAAAACTCTAAATGAAAGCATTTGGACACAGTGGTACCAGGAACAACTATTCTACTATTCTGCTTCACAGTGTGTGTGTGGGCAGGGGGTGGGGAAGACAGAGAGAGAGTGTATGTTGAGTACATGGCACCCAAGAACAAAATATGAAACAGTCTGGGGACTGTTCTTCTAAGAGGGAAGCAGGTCTCCTAAACTTCCTACCCCCTTTGCTCCAGGACATGATAGAAAGATTACAGAGCCTGGAGGAAAACAGGACCCCAACAACAGCACCTTTTGCAGTGGTACTAGGATTTCTACCCAGACATTAGGCATTGTTTGTTCATTATTAAGAGACAGCTGCTTTCTCCAGATAGAACTTTGCAATAGCCTTAAAAATAAACCCTTCTAACAAAAATCCATCCCATATGCCAGTGTGAGGCACTTTCAAGATCCAAATGCTAAACTGAAGGTTGTAGCCCAGAGGAAACTGAACACACACCTAGACGATCTCCTCAATCAAACGGGGGCTCAAAAGAGTGCCTGCAAATGAAGTGCGATGAAGAAAGCAGAACAGTGAAAGGGAGACAGAAGAGAAAGGGAGAGAAGGGAGCACACAAACTATAGAGTCTTAAGAGTTTTCTCTTGTCTGGTGATGCTAGTTACTTCTAGGACAGTGAGCAAGAGCCTGAGACAGTCTTAAAAATTGTCAGGCCCATCACTGTGAGAGTCCTGCCTCATGTTGCTTGGCGGATTAAACATGATGTCTTATGCAAAATGGTTAGTCCATAGTAGCACTTGATACTAGCCATTATCTGTCATTCTTTATCAATATTACAGTGGTAATGATACTATTGTATAATCGAGGACTGAATGACCCAATTTAAGATCTTACAATCAAATGCAAAGGGGGAACTCAGATGTGTTCTATTTTCCAAGAGGGTTAAAATCTATTTTGATCTTTTTTCTTTTTCTCCCATAATGTGAAAATGTTTTATGACATTAAATTTTTCTTCCGCATTAAAATGTTTAATTATTTCAGTTTTCAGTCTCCCAATGTATTTTCCCTGCTATATTTTATATTCAAAATGTTACAGGTGTTTATTGTTCCTGTTCTCAGCAATGAAATACAGCCAGTAGAGAACCTCTGGCAGGAACACAGGAGAAACTGCGCCATCTGCTGGTTTCTTGGGAGAACTGCTTGGAGGAAGCAGCCCACAATTCACAGGGATGGACCTTAAAGTGATAAAATGCTGCGTTGGGGTCCACATGACCGCCCAGTGTTTTGAGAACCTAGGGCCTCAGAAGACTCATTAATTATTTAAATTTCCTGGACCATCACAACTTGAGCACCAGCATTGTGCTGCTGTGTGTGCGGCATCTGACCCATCTCTCAAAACAGCACCTGCCTTCGCAGCTCCCCAAGCAAACAGAAATTCAGCAGAGAACAGGCCTGATACCCCAAGCACACTGCTCCTTGTTGTTTAGTACCATTCCTGGCATGATGGTTCATCACTATTGCTTTCTGGCCCCACTTGGGCTCAGACCATAAAGGGCTCAGGTCGCCTTTCCTGTCTCTTTTCCTCTCCCCAGGGCCTCAGCCATTTATAAGGAACCATGGCCATCAGGAAGAGAGGCACACTAACCATCATGGCTCCTGCACTGTGTCACTGGGTTGTGTAGAGAGAGAAGCTGATCATCCCAAGGGGACATCACTGAGGGGTTAAACTAGCCTGCACAGGAAGCAGATCAGACCAAATGCCCGTCTAAACACACAATGAGTTACAGAAAACCTCACACACAATAAAAGGCTAACATCCAGCAAGAGGACCCCTTAGGAGACTGTTTAGTGATCAAATGTTTAGAAGTGAGTGGTATGGATCCCAGTGTTTCTTGGGCATCTGTCACATGCCAGATATTATCATATGTGATTTCACATATTAATACATTTAATCATCACAGCAACTCTATGAGGAAGATGCTATCACTGACCTGAGTATACACATGAGGGAACTGAGGTGCATAATGATTAAGCAACATATACAAGGATTCTTAGCTAGTTGATGGAGCTGGAGTGCATAATCTGGCTGCCTAGCTTCAGAATACATAATTCTAATCTCTAGGTTTGATTAAAATACTTTGTTAAAATTATATGGTCAAATAATGCAGCTAGATAAAGTCACTGATTTGATGGAGTCCAAGATCATTAGCACTGAAATCCCAGCACTGACTCTCCTGTGATGCAACAGGGACCTAACTTGAGATGTCCAGGTGAGTGACTGAGATTTAAAGAAAGAAGAAGTTTCTTGAAAATGGCTAGATAGCAAAAGCAGGGGCGATTCAGAGATGAATTATGGCAATAATCTAGAGAACACAAGAGGAGGAGAACAATAGGGAAAAGAAGACAAGAGGACAAAAGACTTACATAATTCTTCACAGCCAAAACCGTAAACTGAAAAAGCTCAGCTCAACTGTGCACCCAGGAATCCAAGAGTAGCTAAGCATGGACACAGTGAAGGAACAGCATGTCGGCTCAGCTGCCAAGCCAGAGGCTGCCTTTAGAGTTGAATTGCTGTCCACAGCCTCGTGCACCATCCTACATGCCCCTGGGTGTTTCAGATGCTCACAAAAATCTATCCCCACCCCTTGATACACTGCCACTAACTCACAGGGTCTATGAGCTTGGCAGTGAAGACTGTGAGGTGACTGGCCCTAATGCACTTCACTATCAGAGTTTTCATTCAAGTGGGGGAGCAGACAAACAGTAAACAGAGATGAGATAGTCACAAAGGAGAGAACAAACTCTAAAGGAAATAAACAGGACACTGTTGGAGAACAATGTGGACGACCAGGACCTATTCACCACAGGAGAGAATCAGGGGCACCTGGTCAGGACCTGACTTCAAAGGACTATACATGCCAAAGCTGATGGCATCTCCTGTGGGGAACCTATACCCACCAGTGCACAGAAGGATGCTGAGAAGGCCAAACAAATCATATCCCCAGTGCTAGTGGAGGGCACTGAAGGACCTCATCCCCAAACCACAGAACTCATTACACTGCATGCTCTTTTTGCAAGATAAAAAATCTATCCTCTTGGGAAGAAATGAATTTTAGTTTCAGTATGCTTTATATAGCTATAGGTGAATAAATAGTTTAGAATATTTTAAATGTTCTAAAACCCCAGTGCTTGATTGGCTTTTCATCAGGAGAGATATCTGCTGCATCTAGTGCAAATTAAGTCTTCTGGAAGGGGATGTGGCTTTGAAGCTGAGACTTGAGGGAAGAGAAGCTAGTCGGGGAGGTAGAGGGACAAAGAGCACTGCCAACTGCACAATAAAGGTCCTGAATGCCTGGTGGACAAAGGCACCTCTCTAGGACTTAAATTGCAAAGAAAATGTAAATACTATGATGAAAAACTCACATGAGATGGTCCTGTTTGGGTCAGAGGCAAGGACATACCAGCCTATTTGGGGATGCCTTGGGCATCACTAGGAGAAACTATCTACATGTTAAGGAAATACAATCAGAGAGCATTCCCTACCTTTACCCTCTCCTCCACCATGAGGATAAGCTGAGCTTTGAACAATTCACTGTCTAAATCCCTCACCACATGAACAAGTGTTTCCCCATTTAGACCATTACACTTTGCATCTCTTCTCCTGTAGTGGAGTTTCCCAGTAGAATGCTCTATCAATTTCCTTCCCCAGGCAGGTAGACTATATTAGCTGCCTAATATGCTACCAGTCTTCACTAAGTATTTATTAAATGACTGAATTGCTAGGTTATCAAAATCTGTGTCTACTATCACAGAATTCTCTCGGGCAGTTATTAAGGAATAGGTTTCTCTTACTTTAAACAGTCACAGAACTGAACCATTCGTTGAATAATTCATTTATTTCACCAGTATGTTGCTATTGGGGACCCACTAGGTGTCAGGCACCGTTGAAGGATTCCCAGATATAGCCAGGAATAAAACAGACAAGCTTCTGGCTCTCAAGGAGGAGACGGTAAGACTACGGGTCAGTAGGCTTCCTGTGAAGGTCTGAGCCTTACTGAGTCATGTGTTATCTCTGCAGTATATCTCCCAAGATCTAATATTTTTATGACCTTAAAACTGTAAAACTCATGCTTATATCAGGAGTCTTTCAAAAATAGGCCATGATTCAAATGTAGCCCTTTTACCATACTTAGCTACCTGCTGTGGAAGACAGACATTAAGCAAACACCTTGCTAATTATGCAATTAGAGATATAAGCAGGTAGGAGAGAGAGAGCAAATTCAGCTCTTTATTTTGGGACATACTGGAGGGGACAGAAATGCCTCTCAGAAGAACTACTCTGAAGGTGGAACTTGACAAAGGAAGAAAGCAAGTCCCAAGCAAGGAGTGGGGACCATGAGGAGGGGTAGGACTGGGAGAGTTTTCAGTGAAAAGATCTCAGGCATGGAAGCGATTCAGGAAGCAGAGCCAGGCCAGACCCCCAACCTCACGGAGCACTGTTGGCTGAGTTTGGGGGCTTGGTTTTATCTTAGCCTTGGTGGAAGCCTGCTAGCAGCTTTAAGGTGTGGAGCCCCAGGATCTGATTCAAATCAGAACTCTTGACTACTGTGTGGGTTCTGCATGGGGAAATGAGAGGCATAGGTGGGGGACTCGTTAACTGTTGTCTCATGTTGTCATGTTTTGGGTAGAATTTTGCCTCCCTCCTCTCCAAATATGTTGAAGTTCTAATTTCCAGTACCTCATATGGAAATTGGGCCACTGAATGTAATCAGTCCAGATAAGGTTTCTCCAAAGCAGGCTGATTCTCCTATTCAATAAACTAGCATCCTTATGGAAGGCAGCCCTGTGAAGCAAATATTATGGTAGAACAACATGTGACAACAGGGTAGAGATTGGGATGCTAGAGTTACAAGGCAAGGATTGTTAGACATGTCAGCCAACCACCAGAAGCCAGAGGTGGCAAGGAAGGATTCTTCCAGGGCTAGGAGGGGGAACAGTCCTGACAACATTTTTATTTCTGAACTTCTACCTTCCAGAACTGTGAGACAATCAATTTCTGTTGTTTTAAAAAGTGACAGTTTGTGCCACTTTGGTAAAGCAGTCTTAAGAGATGGACACAACTTGTGGGCAGCTAGCAGAGGTAGAAAGAAGTGCACTGGCTCGAAAAGCATCGAAAGTAAAGTCAGAAGAGTTTGTGATGGTTGGATATGTGGGTGGGGGGTAAGAAGTATTAAGGTTGATGATGGACACAAGGCTGGTAACCTCGGTACCTCAGGCACCCTGTGGCTAGAAAGAGGATCTGATTAGAGGGAACAAGAGAAGAGTATTTCCTTTGGAAATAAGTCTCTAGTGGAAGTAAAGTCATATTTCTACAGTAAGAGCAACAGAACAGAAAAGTAAGGAAAAAAAGCAAAGGAAGAAAAAGATGAAAGACTCCCAGCTCTGCTTAAAAATCCCTGTTGAAGGAGGTAGCATGACTTCGGGGAAAAGTACAGATGCAGTAAGGATGCCTGTTGGTTTAGGTTGGGGACACACCAAGATTTAATTTTGGGGTGTAAGCTTGAGGCGAAGGTATGGGAGGAAAGGTCTCCACTCTAGCCAAAACAACAAAAAATATCAGAAAGGGTTATGACAAGCAGAGGTAGAGGCAGAGGTGTCCCAGGGAAGCGGGAACCTTCCTGGATCTTAGAAGGGCAACTTCCTAAAACAGCTTGGAGCCAGCACAAGCCTGCATGGGTCTGCCCAGGTCTGTCTGGGGCTGGAGAAACAGCCCTTTAAAGCAATGTGTTAGTTCTGTGCACCTCCTGGAGAGGAATCACACCATGGCAGGAATAAAAAGGTTGAATGTTATTTTAATTGAATTTGTTTTCAATTTATTTCCAGTTGTCTAGGGAAAAACCTTTTACACTTACATCATTTGATTCCTTTTTACTTCGTGTCCATTATCCTCATAATGAGCTCTTAACGCATTAACGCAGCCCTGTTTGCCAAACGGTGATTCACGTTGGTCAAATCAATAAATAGCAGCAGCATAAAAATATACCAAATAAGACACAGAACCAGAATATAAATGGAAAATATGGGCTTCCACATCTTTCAATGTGGAGACTACATTCTGCTATTCTGTCACACACAGTAACAGGGTTAGCAATTCCTGCACTTTTTTTTTTTTTAACCATCCAAGGGACCCTTGGGTTCATGAACCATCAGTGGTAAACACCAGTGCTATCAGGAGTGCCTGCTACCTGCCAGGGCCCTGAAATGTCAGCCTCCCCTTTGTCCCTTTTCAGCAAGTGCTGAGGCTGAAGCAATAGCTTCTTTTTCCTAAATGTGTGTATAGTGCAAAGGGAAAATCAAAATGCAAACATCTATGGATACTATTTCCAGGTTTAAATGAAATCAAGAAGAGTGAAAACATTTGCCATCTACACCTACATCCATGCATCTTAACACCTACTCAGCTGGCAGTCCTTGTCATGCCACCTTTGGCCTGGCAGAAATAGAAAACGACTCTCCAAATTATAAGTTAGGAACTCATTCTAGGGCTTAGCATATGTCTTTAGTCCAAGAAGGGGGGCTGAGGGACAGTGTTTTGGTACCCAGCCCACTGTGGAGGCAGAGAGAGGAACATGTTTTGGGATTCAGTCAATACAGATTTAATTAATGCAGGGCTTTTCCCATGCCTACCTCTGTCAGAACTATAACCTAAACTAATTGATAAGTTCATAATGATCGAGTATAGGAATTCCCCAACCATGTTCCAAAGAACATTGGCTCTCTGAAACTTAATCAAAGAGCAAAACATTAAAAATCAAACATTGGTTAAAGAATGTTTTTCTTTTCTTTTTTTTTCCACATAAAAAAAGTCTTCAGTCTTAGTTATTCCCCTCATAGTCCAAAGTTCAGTAATATTATAGACTGAGGATTCCTGATACAAACTCTGGTTAATCTGGTTCTTCCCATACTTGTTTGACTAAAAAGAAAACCTTATAAAAATTAAGATTTTAATTAGAACAACTCATACCATGGAGCCCCAGGAAAGTACTTAACCTAAGACCCACATAAACTGAGCTTTTACCTTCCATAGGACAACTATCACCCTCCTAGTGTTACCACTGCCTCTTTCTTTCTATCTCCTCCATAGAATATGAGGTTGTGTAGCACAAATTTTTAGCTTTACTTAGCCATATTGTATGTATTTAGTAACTAGGTGTAAAAGAAGGGATGCTATTTGGGGTTCATTTCATCATAAAGGACACAGTGCTAGCTCTAACTAGCTCAATAAAATGAACATTTATTGAAAGAACACCAGGGAGTAGCCACAACTCTGAACAGTAAATCTCAGGAAAATAAGACTCTAGGAAGTTAGGAAGGGTGGGGGGCTTCAGGGACTCAGTATCTTCACAAACTCACACTTTTTTTTTTTTTTTTGCTGTTGCTTATTTCACAAATAGACAAACCGCATAGCTAAAACTAAAGAAAAAAATATGATTATTTCCTTACAAACTTCCAGGGATGAATTCTGATGGGTTTGATGCATAGCCTGGCCCTCTGTGACTAGTCCACCTTGATCTAGTCCACCCACTCCCATGTCTCCGTCCTGTCATTAGTAATCCTAATTAAAAGCACACTGTTGGTTAATGGCTGAAATGACTCTCCAAGAGAAAGGGGAGGGGAAGTTATGCATGACTGACTTACTATGCATATCCACCATAGATGGAAAGGAAGGTTCTAAGGGAAAAAAAAAACTCTCTACCCCTTTGCTCATGTTCTTTGAAATCAGCCAAACTATAGTGATATCACTGTGGACAAAGCATCCTGCTTAGCTCATGCCCTGCCCTGGCATTCTGCATGTAACCTGGTTATATACCTACATGCTTTCCTCAGAGGACAAGCAAAAGATATTTATTGGTTTAAGCAGGTCCATCATCTTATTGGTGAGTCCACACCTACCTCTTCATTGTGCTGCATGTGTCTTTTTATAAGTGGGTAACTTGTATTATCACAGGAGAAATGAACTCTCTGTTAGAGAATCCCTTCAGTCTGGACAAAATGGGTTTACATTTATCAACCTCCCTTGTGTGATATCTTGCTATAATTGATTTATTGGTCATGTTTTGTTTATAAAAATCAATTTAAATATTTTAAAGGTTAGGTTAACTTAATCAAATATTTAGTAAGACTTGTATTTACTTAGATTTTCTGGTTAATAATTATGGACCACCACCTCGCAGTATGTTGACTTCTTAAAAATTGCAAACAAGTATCATGGGAGAACATCAGAAAGTTTTATGTTATTTACCTATATGTTTATCTTCTTATACTCCTGTCTACTCATCCACCCACTATCTTTTTATCAGATAGCCTTACCCTAGTGGATTCACAATCACGTAATTTATACTTAACACTGTGTGAGGGCCAGTGATCACTTAGGAGACTCAGGATATGGTAACCATATCAATGCTTTTCCTACTTGGGGAATGTGAGTAGATCAAGGCTCAGTGTTTCCAAGTTGGCTTACCTTCATGGGGGCAAACAAGCAGCAGAAACAGACCCACAACTTGGATAACCATCACTGAGCCCTGGGATTTATGCCCTTAGAGTCCATGAATGAAAAACCTTTTCCAAGTTTCTCTGCCCAGCAAATGGACAACAACCACTCAAATGCACCCATCAGCCAAAAGATCTACATGATGCTTTGGACCCGCTGCTCTCCTTACCAACTCCACTTAATTTGTATCTCTTAACATTATTTCCATCTGTTTCCTGAATCAGGTCATGTTTGCAACGCAGAACATGGAGGGAAAGGAAGGGGAGAATCCCTGGTGAACAATCTCTTGAGGAAACATTTAAAAAAATAGAACACCATTCACATTCACACAAAATCCCTCTTCAACTGACCTTAGACCCACAGAACTAAGAATGTTGTCCTGCTTCTTTCCCACCTTATACTCATAGACAAATTTTTCCAGTACCTGTAGTTGCTTTATTGTTTATTTTTAAATACTTATTTCTTGATGAAAAATTTGTGATATTTATGGACACTCAGAACATACAGAACTATGACCCACATTTTACAATATATGCAGCTACTTCCATGTATTTTTAAAAACTCTGGTTCCTTCCAACAGCTTCATCTTTCCTCCACATAAAATATACACACCTGGTATCTAAAGGAACCTATTTTAAAGATCTGTCACACTAGTGTCTGGACATAATTTTCTTCTGGATGAAAAAAAAACAACATTCAGTAGCAAATGTTCAAGGGACAGTCACTCTGTGCTAGACTCTGTTTTGCAAAATATTGAGGACTCACAATGAATGAATCTACTGGGGAACAGTCACCCATATGACAAAGTGTCATGAAGCAATAAAGGAACTATTGGGTGCCGTGAACTGGAGGACAAACCTCCAATTCATAGTTCAATAATTAGGGAAGAATTCTCAGAGGCAGTGAGTCCACCCTGAGGTTCAACGGAAGAGTAGGCATTAATCAAGAGAAGGCATGCAGAAGGGGGAGAAACACATCTTCACACTGAGGTGGCCAAGCCTGAGAAGGGCAAGTGAGAGGTGGGGTTTCCAGGCAGAAAGACAAGAGGAAGAGAGAAACTAAATTGGAAGAGAGTGAGGAGCATATTAGTATAAACTCAGTGAGAGGTCAATGGGGTATTTACTAGAAGGATTTTGTAGACCGTGTTAAGTCTGTTCTTATAGCAACCCTTTAAAAAAAATCTTCCAGGGGATTTGTTTCCTCTGACTACTTATGGAGGATGAATTGGAGGGGAAAGGGCAAGAATTAGCCACAGAATAGCCAGCTCTAAGCCAGCAGCAATGAGATGTCTGTGCAGTGGCAGAGGTATTTGGCATGGGAGATGTGAGGCTTGGGAAGTGGAAATGCAGCATTTCGTGGCTAGCTGGAAGGAGTAGGAAGGGAGGAGGAAGCAAAGATGACTTGAGATTCCTTGAATAAGAGGGTGGCATTCACAGAGAGGGTAACACAGGAAAAGGGGACAACCAGGAGGAGGACTTAGCTGGAAAAGGTATGTTTACATAAATGGGTATAAGTATGTCCAACCATCCACCATTTTGAGTCAAGCAAGTGATTCTGTGGCAACGGCCTGAACCAACTTCAAAACAAAGGTGACCACATTGTCTGTCCACACCACCAGTTGTCACTCCTCTGTCTGGAGCACTGGCATGCCAAGGAAGAGGAAAAGTCATGGCAAACCCTGAGGGACACACTTTACTTTTACTCACATATCATTGGCCACAACAAGTGACATGGATTACCTGAGTTAAGTGGAGCAGAAATATATGAATCTCTCACTGAGAGGGACAGTGGAAGATACGATAGAATATACAATCCTTGACACTTAGGGGAAGTGGCCAGAGGCCCATTCCCAGCACCAAGTAAAACAAGCAAACAAAACTTAGTTTCTCCCATTCTATGTTGGTGAAGCTAGCACTTGGGGATAAGCTTATAGAAACCCAAGGAAAGAAAGAAAAGGGCATAAGCCACTTGGCTTCTGGTCCTACTACTGTGTGGTCTTAAACAATTTCATTTCTCCTCTGAATTGTAGTTTCTCCATTAGCTGAATGAAGGTGTTGGATACATAAGCTCTTTAGGTTCTAAGATTCAAGGCTCTCTACCCCTGTGGTATGAATATCTTATCCCCAGGTCTTTTACCTTTGCAGTTTCAAAGACAAGGATCTCTCTTATAGCCACAAAGTCACACTGTAGGAATCAATGTTCCAAAGGGGGTTCCAAACCTCTGTAGTATATAAAATGTGTGTTTGGCCCTAATTTATCACTGTCCTGAAAAGATCCACCTTCTTTATTGGGCCTTGTCTGCTGCATCAAATTAGAAACTAAACTAATATACTCAAGTTATTCCTTAACCCTTCTTGTGGGGAGAACCTATGGTAGCTTTGTCTGTGGTTTGTCCCTTCATGCAGTCATGAGACATTCATGCATCAAGATTGTTATGCTTCATTCAACTCCCTCTTCATCTCAGGTGCAACTGTCATGGTTCCCCCATTCTGTTTTAATTCCTGTTGCATGATGTTTATGAGGTGAACAATAATGCATTTCAATTTTTATGTGCCCAGGGCTACAGATCCTTTCAAAATATAAACAGCTCAAAATATGGATTTTTGCAACCAACATGGATGCCAAAATAACAATATTTTACCACATCTATACATTGATTACACATATAAACACACACACACACACACACACCCCATCATCTTGATGCAATAAAATTTAAGTGGAAAATTAAGAAGTATTAAAAAATAAGACCACGACAGAGGAAATGGGGATGACAGAAAGGAACCTAAGAACTATCTTAAGTTAGTCTTGTTACTTAAAGTCTACTCTGCAGAATATAATTTGTTATACTGGATAATCTGTTTAATTAAAGAAATGGCATTGGATTGGATTCCCTGGACCTAGGTTTATGGCTCAAATAAACATACAAGTACTTACAACAGCAGTCCCTCACAAAGTCTATTTTACAACTTCCCTCCAACAGAAGGTGTTTACGCAGTGTTTCATTCCTAGACACTCCTGTGAGGCTGCAGACCTCACCTTTGGGTCTTTGTTATCCAAATCACAAGGTCAGAATCTTAGATGACTTAATGCCCCTCAGCTTCTGGGGATCATGCACTTTTGTTACCCCTTCCCACTGAGTCCCAAGCAGGACTTGCTGCTAATCAGTAGAATATGGCAAAGGTGATGGGCTGTCATTTCTGTAATTGTTACTTTAAATTTTAACCCCTGTATTGCTAGTAGACTCTCTCCTTGCTTGTGTAGATGAAATAAGCTTCCACATTGTGAATTTCCCTATGGAGAGTGTCACACTATCAGCCAACTAGGAATGAAAGACCTTAGTCAAACATTGAAGAAAATTCTGTCAGCAACCTGAATTTGAAAATGAATGTGCCCCAGTTGAGCTTTCAAATGAAGCTTTAGCCATGGCAAGCACCTTGACCACAGACTGAGAGAGATTTGGATGCCTAATTAAGTTCTGCTGAATTTCTGATCACTATAAACAGACAATAACTGGGGGGTATTAATAGTAAATCCCATAACAGGCTATGGACAAGCTAGAGATAAGCTGGTAAAAGGCTTTTGTGTACCATAAAGTACACTTTTCTTGCATTTATCTAAAAAAGCCCACATTCCTGGAAAATACTGTATATATGTGAATCTTAAGGAGAATATTTTATACTTCAGATGTAAGTTGAAATCAAGTTCAAAGTTTGCGGAAGTATAAATGGTGTTTGACCTTGTTGAAAATCTGGGTAGAGTTGGGATGCTGGGATGTCCTTCAGGAATGGAACTTCTCGGTGTGTGGGGCTGCTCACTTAGCATTCCTGACCTCTGGCTGAACATGAGTCTCCGCACCCTCAGTTACTGCAACCACCAATAATAATTCCACAAGGTTCTAACATGGCTTCGTAGAGCAATGGCAGCCCTTCTGAGTACGTCTGCAGGAGCACGCTGTCATAGGTGAGAACACAGTCCTCCCAAGAAGAGTCTGAGTCCAGAAAGTGGAGTGACACAGGGAGGATGTGACCCGAGGGGACACGGAAGGGAGAGGCAGAATAGCAAACTAGCTTTCCAGAGTTCTGATTCCCAGCACCGTAGACTCTGGGGTTGTACAAACCTGTGCATGGATCTGCCCTTGTGGCTAACTCACTGCGGAGAAACGTGGAGGGTTACCTCAGCTTTCTGAGCTTTAGATTTGTCATTTGTAGGAAGAAGGAAGGTCTCCACAATTCTAGCACAGGGTGTGAGAGAGAGGTATGTTACAGCACTGAGCACAGTACCTGACAGGAAGCACATGCTTTAGTACATGCTTTAGTACATCTCCATCCCTTTATTCAGGGACTCCAGGTCATGTTGGAGGAGCCCAGGAAGACCAGTCTTGTTTCAAATAAGTTTACACAGCTCTGCTTAGCTGAACAGAGAAAGCAAAGAAGATCTAATCTGAAATCCAGCATGTCTGTGTCATCCCCGAGGTTCAAATATCCCCTTGTCCAGTGTTTGGTCCCCTTTCTCCCTTTCTAAAGGCAGGATAGATAGTAGGGCACAGGCAATAAAGTTCAAATCTCAGGTTGAAAGGCCAGTTCAATCACATCTCTTACCTTAGCAAATCTTGTAATTTCTCTGATCCTCAGTTTCTTCTTCCATAAAATGGGTATGATAATAGTGCATCTCTCTTAGTCCTATTGCAAGAATAAAATAACATATAAAAATGCTTAGAAAAATAGTATCTCATCTACTTCCTAATAAGGATATAATAAACAATGACTGGTATTACTGTTATCACGTTTATACTGCTATGCTATTAGTTCTATAGCAGTGAGGCTATAAAAGATAGTGAGTTAAAATGCCAGCTCTGCAATCACTTTCTGTTGCAACTCTTATTAGCTATATACTCTTAGGGCAACTATAACTCCCTATAGTGCCCAGTCTAGACATTTTCTAGACAATATAGTATATAGTAAATATTGCTCTGAAAGGTAAGGTACCAAGTAACTCCTTTCGCCATTAAAAAAATAATAATTATCTTTATCACCAAGATAATTATAGATTAGTGAAAGAAATCTAAATATTTGGGCAGTAATCATACAAATGTAAAGTAGCTCTGGTATTCAATGGCCTCTAAAATATAAGAAGAGTATTTGAAAGCAGAGTGCGTCTCAGAGTTCACAGGAACCTGGCTCATATGGAAGTCTTGATTTTTGCCTTTGTCTAGATCATGCACTCTGCACAAATCCAAGATGATACCATGTGCTAATCTGGATTATTTTCTCAGCTATACTACTTCACTTACTGGTGAAACAGAACCCAAGAGATTCCAGAAAATAAACACTCATCTTCCTATTAGGAGCAAATGTATTAATGATCAGTTAGGTAAAAATATCTATTATTTTACAATCTTGCTGAAAATTAGCATGACTTTCCACTCGCAGCAAATAGCCTCTCCCCAGGAGCTGACTTCCTAGGGAAAGTAGCTAATATTTTTCAGCAGCTATTGAAAGCAAGAACCAGGTTGATGTAGAATGTGCATGCTTCTGCATTCCTGCTTCCCTTTGCACAAAAAGCACAGCATCAATTGGATGAAATAATAGCTATTCAATTGGTCATTCCCTTATGGTTGCAAGCCATTTGGAGCTCAGTCACGCTTACGAAAGCCAGTATCGACTATGTGTAGAAATATCTGGAATGAGATGCTTCACCACTGACATCTTTCATTCATAATTACTGCAAAGTCTGCCTTCCCAGACCCAGTCAATGGCCAGTCAATATTCCCATTATAAGCCAGAGCAGGGAGAATAGTTAGGGCAGAAATACAAAGCAGACATATATTCAATGGGCCCACAGGCCCAGGCACCAGAATTGGCCAGAAAAGGCCTCAGACACCCCTAATGAGAAATTACTGTAGTCTGTTTCATAGGTTTGGAAATTAAGTCTCTTTTCATTAATAAGATGCATGCAAACATCCTCTGTAACAAGTAAACTTTGATACAGGGGTGACTCATTCTCAGAAGATAAAGTGCCAAGCTTATCGCAATTGCTTTTGCATTGTGTTGGCACTGTTTACTTTGTTATAATTTGGAATGACATGATTACCCCAAATCAATAAATTCAAATCAGAAAGTATGGCCAAGCAAAGTTCATCCCAAAGAAGGCATCTCAGCTTTGCCAATGGTGCTAAATCTTGCCAAGTCATAGAGAGGGGTTGAGGTGGTGAATTATGTTGAACTGTCTATGAATGCTATAGAGAGGTTTGGTTTTTGATTGAGCTGCTATGTGTAGCATTGCAAACTGATTTGGCAATTTCAGTTTTATTGTATGAGGTATTTCTGAGCCTTAATTCTGAATTTTCCTTAAACCCTATAAGGCAACTAGTGCTAAATATTATGTGTACTTGTACTTGGTACATGCTACTGAGGGAGGTGTTTTTTGTTTTTAAATACTATTTTAGGGCTCATCTACTGCATATAACAAAATAAGGATACCAGAGTTTTTGGTGTGATAGATGTGCCTCACTTCCAATATTTCACAGAATATCCATTTAGATCCTATTGTTCTTGGCTATGAAGAATGCCACTACCTGAATCTAATTTGAGTAATTTTCCTGCCACTCTAGTGTATAGAACAGAAATAAGTATTAATTCACTGATAATTTAGTGTGCTAACCCTTAATGAGCACTAAGCCAAGCTTGAAATAGCTACTATTGAAAGCTCAACAAAATTATCCAAAATAAAACCATCAATGCATGTGTTATGTACAAATGCATGCTGCCATGGGCATACACACCTTCATCTCTCCATCCCATACACCTTAGAAGTACACTACATGGATATTTGCTTTAAATATATATATATATTACTAATCTTAAATAGTATCATAACTGTGCAGCCTATCTAAAAGACACACATAACTGTGTGTATATCTAAAAGACAAATTGATTTGGAGATAAACAGGTGGCTGGAAGATTTTTAGTAAAGGTTCAAGGAGATCCTCAGGGAGCTCCAAGAGAAACTGTATTTTTATAACAGGAAAGTCAATAAAATGTCCCAGAAAACAGTCATTTAATTTTCATAATATACTTTTAAAATGATCTCTACTTTCCTCTTTTAGCTGAGGAATTCAGAATTTTAAAAAATTCATTAATGAAGCAAACATCTGACTGCTTATTATTGTCATTTTGGAGGACGGAGACATGGTAGTGATAAACACATCAAGTGGTCTACAAGGAATGAATGTTCACATCAGCCACATGAACCCAGGAGTGCCTCATCCTGCACATGAGAAAAACACACCAACAAGTTGTTAGGTCAGTGAAGTTGGGTACTTATAGTATGATGCTGTACAAACGCAAAATATACTATTGATAAATTTAGTGTTGAGTAATTACCACTTCTGCAATAACTCCACCATTTTCTAAATACTTCAAAATCTGTGTGTTACATTATATACTATATGTGTGTTTCATTACATTATATAATTTATCCCTCATATGAAACTTATGAGTGAATTATGATTGCCTCATTTTATAATTGACAAATCTAAGACTCAGATTATTAAGCAACTCATCCAAGGCCACTCAGCTAAAGTATAGTGAAATTTGTGTTCAAGTCTGGCTCCAAAACCTAACCATAAGCAACTGACTTGCTTATGTGCCACCTTTAAAAAACACATAACCATTACTTGTATTTGAAAAATACTATATAATTTCAACTTAGTGTAATAATGATCCCAAAAGCAATGATTAAGATGAATATACAGCTCTAATAATTTTAGAATTATTATTTTGATAAAAATCTTCCCAACATATTCAAGATGAAAATTTTATAATTCCTTTTCTTTGTACTCACAAACAATAAGTCAAAATGTAAAAATTATACACTGTTCATATTCCCTACAAAATGGCTATTTACCCATCGTCCCCTATTAACCAATGAGATTTGGAGTGACAGCTTAGCCTGGGAACACTCTCCCCTGGAATTAATTTGATTATATCAATGGATATCAATGCTGGGAAACATATGTCATGAAGGAACAAAAGAAGAATTTTACTTCCTTATATCAAATATATCACAAAGCTATAGTAATCAAGCAGTATGTTACAGGCAAAAAATTAAAAAACAACAACAAAAAAAAACAGACACAGAGAACAACAAAATGGAATAAAAGGTCTAGAATTAATCCTCTCATACATGCTAATTTATGACAATATAAAATGGCAAAAGTCTGTAATAATGTTGGGAATATGTGGCTATATGCAAAAGAATGAAACTGAACTACTACATGACAAAAATAGCTTAAGTGTATTAAAGACTTGTATATAAGAACTAAAACCATAACATTCCTAAAAGATAACATAGATGGAAAGCTACTTGACATTGATCTTGGCAATGACTTTTTTGGATTTAACACCAAAGACAAAAAAAAAGTCAAAGATAGACACTCAGGACTACAGCTAACTAAAAAGTTTCTGCACAGAAAATTAAAACATCAACAAAATAAAAAAGAAAATCAATTGAATGGAAGAAAATAATTACATATCATCTGTCCAATAAGGAGTTAAAATCTAAAATATATGAAAAACTTCATATCAATCTGATTTCAAAATGAATAGAGAATCTGAATATTTTTCCAAAGGTGATATACATATATGACTAGATTGTCAAGGAAATGCAAATCAAAAACCCAATCAGGTATCACCTCACACCTTTTTGAATGACTATTTTCAAACAGACAAGAACTAGGAAGTGTTGCAGCAAGGATATGTAGAAAAGTTCTTATGACAAAAAAAAAAAAAAAAAAAAAAGCCTGCAACTATGTGTGGTGATGGATGTTAGCAAGACTGATTGTAGTGATCATTTCACAGTATTTGTACTGAATCATCATGCTGTGCACCTAAACCTAATATTGCTGTATGTTAAATACTATGTTAATTACACCTCAATAAAAAATAAAATGTAACAGATCATAAAGGATATTTTAGATATATGAACAAGTTTAGGGAAGGATATCAATGTAGTTGCTAGGTCAATTTCTGTCTCATGCCTTTGTCCATCTTTTCTCTGCCTGACTCTGTCCACAACAGCAAACCTGTCTCCCCATATCCACCTGCACACATACATGCACACACAACTTCTTAGCTAGTCTCCACTGTCTTCTTTCTATGTGCATTATGCCTCAATCCATTTGTTCCCAGGTCTTCTGCAAACATCTGAATTGTCCAAAAATAAAAGTCACTAAGATTTCTTCACTAGAAAATGTGTTCATGTTACTAAATTAAAATATTTAGCTACTAAAGCAAAGCACTGAAAGGATTATGTGTTCACTTTCCTATTTATTCCCCTCCCCATATGTAATTCCAAATTAAATCAATGCCAGGCCATAAAGCAAACAAAAATCCAAGACTGTTTTTTCCTATTATGATTACAGATATACCCTGCTTTTCAAAAAGTTAACTTTATATCACTTTGCTTTTATGAAAGAACTTTTTAGTAAGCCCCCTTATTTTTTTGCTAAAAGGAAATGTAAGACAACTTTTTGCTTTTACAACAAAAGGTAAAAAGCAAAAGTAACATTTAGCACTGGTTTTTACATGATCTATTCTAGAACCAAGAGAACACTGAGCCATGAGAGTGGCCACATCAAGCTCCTTCCCTTTATACAGGCTGTGTATTAATTGTATCATTTCTGTCTTTACTGTGTTATTTTAGTTTTTGAATCTTATATGGTTTTATTTGGTAGACCATTTGGGGGAGATTTGAAATGCTCAAAATTTTTCAATATAAATCAATGGCAATTATTTCTTTACTTTATGACATTTGGATTTCTGAAAGGTGTTTTTTAATTTTTTTAGGAATACTCTAATTTCAGATGGTGAGACAAATTTGTACCTTAATTCTTTTTTTTACTTTTTACTTTCCTTAACTTCCATCCTTTTACATGAAATTGCACTATTTAGTATATATTATATGCATATGCACATACACATTGCATACACACAAAAAGCATATACATAACTATTTTTGTTCTGTTGTATGGATACACACACATATATGATATGTACATATCTATCTTTTTTACTGCTGGCATCTTAGGCCCATTTTCAAATTGTCAATCTACTAGCCAGACAATGCAGCCCTAGATATTCAAATCCTTATATTGTAACAAAAATATTGTGTTTTTATATGTGAGGGAAGAGGTTATTATTTTTTCCTTGTAAAGATTTTCTAGATCTTGAGTCACAAACAACAACAACAAAAACATGAAAATTATAGAAAAAAACTTCCCCAGAGAAAAGTATGTTTTTTCTAATATAAAGGGACTGGTTGTCCTCAGTCAAGGAACACTATAAGTACTGGTCTGTTTATGTTAGTGACATTTCATTTCCAATGAAAACTTGTCTTAATGTTTCTAAGAAAACACTGTCTATATTTTCCATCCATGCTATTATAATGAAGTAGCCATATAATGATTTTGCCCAATCCATATTCAATTAGGTACTTAAATACATGAATTTTAATTGATTTTTTCATGAAAAATGAAGTTCATACTTTCAAATTTCTACTTCCAAATATTAAGATCAAACTTGAACTTGAACAATTTAAATTATATCTTGGTCTTAATCAAAATGACTAATACTTTTTAACTAGATTCTTTGGTTCTTGTGAATTAGAGAATTAAAGAAAAGAGTGGCATTAACCTATAATTTCATAACTAGTATCATTATTACTTTGTACTTCAGCATTCTTCTGGGTATACATTTTTGAAACACATATGAGTTAGGTGTGAGCATGTTCTCCTTTAGAACACTTTAGATGAAACTAATGACTATTTTTCTACTATATCTAGTTCCATCTCCAATCATCTCCTTTCAACCTCTGTCTCTATCTGAAAATACCATCTCTCATCATTTTTATATAATCTCAGAGTTCTTTAAAAAATGATTTTACATCTATGACCATAGGAAAAATACAATATTGATCTTGGTGTTTTTCAAGTTCAGATATTGTTCAGGCAGAGCATTAGCCTTCAAAGAGCTCTTATCAAAGCCATGTGAGCATCAAAATAGAGGCAAGGAAAGCATCTGTATAATTCAACATCAATATTTAATTGGAGAAAGAACCTCTTTTTTAAGAAATAGAAGAAAACATAAGGAAATGGAAAGACATTTCCTGCTCATGGGTTGGAAGAATTAACATTATCAAGATGGCCAGCCTACCAAAAGTAATCTAAAGATTCAATACAATTCCTATAAAATTTCAATGACATTTTTTAAAGAGATAGAACAAAAATTACTGAGATTCATATGGAATAACAGAAGACCTGGAATATCAAAAAAAGCCTTCTGACCAAAAAAAAAAAAAAAAAAAACACATATAGGTATTACTATAACAGACTTCAAATTGTACTACCAAAGCCATAGTAATTAAAAGTTTGGTACTGGTACAGAAACAGATAATCAGACGAATGGAACAGAATTGAGTGCCCTGAAATAAAACCACACATATATAGTCAACTAATTGTTGACAAAGGAGTGAAAAACTTACATTGGAACAAGGACATCCTCTTCAACAAATGGTGCTGGGAAAACTAGACCAAGACATGCAAAACAATGAACCAAGACAACTCCCTCACACCATGTACAAAAACCAACCCAAAATGGATATAAGAATGTAAGACCTGAAACCATAAAATACCTAGAGGAAAACTTGGGCAAAACCTTTCATGAATTACACTTCAGAAATCCATTTCTGGACACATTGACAACTGGCAAAAAAATGATGGAAAATAAACAACTGGGACTACATCAAACTAAAAAGCTTTTTTACAACAGACAAAACAAAAAGAAACCCAACCAAATGGGAGAAAATGTTTGCCCTCCACAAAAGTGATAAGAGTTTGATAACAATGATCCACAAGGAAATCATACAACTTAGCAAAACAAAACAAGAAACCCAGTCAAAAAATGGGGAGAAGAATTAAAATGATAATTCTCCAAAGAAGAAATGCAAATGGTCAACAAACACATGAAAAAATGCACAATGTTACTAGCAATCAGGAAAATGCAAATCAAAACCACAGTGAGATCCACCTTATACCAGTAAGAATGGCCCACATCATAAAAACTGGGCAACAACAAATGATGGCATGAATGTGGAGAGAAAGGAACACTCTTACACTGCTGGTGGGAATGTAAACTGGCCCGCCACTATGGAAAGCAGTGTGGGGGACCCTTAAACTCATGAAAATGGAACTACCTTGGACCCAGCAGTCACCCTCCTGGGAATTTACCCAAAGGAAACCTCAATATTTATACAAAGGAACACCTATACTCGGATGTTTATTGAAACACTATTTATAATTGCAAGGACATGGAAGCAACCCAAATGTCCCAAAACAAATGAATGGATGAAAAAGATGTGGTACATATACAAAATGGAATATTGCTCATCAATTAAAAGTGAAAATTTGATGAATTTGAGATAACATGGATGTACCTAGAAGAAATCATATTAACAGACACAAGTCAGAAAGAAAAAAAGACAGAAACAAAATGGTTTTACTAATATAGGGGACATAGGAAAAACAAACAAAAGGCCAGCAGGAAAAGTCAAAACAAGCGAACAACCAAACTAAAGTACACAACTGGGGGGCAAGAGAGAGTTGGAGCAGTCAGGGAGGGGAGGTGGTATGTGAACCCTGGGGAATGCAAAGATATGAAATATATATATAACTAATTTAATAAAAAAGAACCTCTTTTTAGATAATTATGAAAAGTGACTTTCTTTAATCTAAAAAGAAAAATTAACAAAAATCCTATAGTGAATATATATTTAGTGGGAAAGATAATAACTCCTTTCAAAGCTTGGAACACATAACTATCACAACATCTTTCAACACATTCAGGTCAGTGAAGTTAAGTCATGAAAGTTAAAGCAAAGTTTTGGAAGAAAGAAATTAATCTTATTTCACACACAACATTGGTTTTATCTTTATGAAAATTCAGAGAAATCTATAGACACACAACAAATGAAAAATGTGATACACACGATGGAATACTGCTCAGCCATCAAAAAGAAAATTTTGCAATTTGCAACATGGGTAGAACTGAGAGGATAATACAAAAGGAGAAAGACAATAGGAAACAGTATCACTTATATGTAAACACAGAACAGTGTAACAAAGGGCTGGTCAAAACCAAGCCAATAATAAAATATTAACATCTGACTGCAAAACAAGCAGGCAAGCAAATGGGGATGATAGTGGGATGGGAGTATGGACCTAGTGAAACATGGTAAAGAATTGCTGAGGCACCGTGATGGGTAGGGTATGACTGTATACATTTGTAGAAGTTTCAAACTACAACCCCCAGAGCGGACAAAAAGCTGTAAACCACTTGACCTCAATAAACACAATTTGGAAAAAAAGAGAATGATTTGGAAAAAAAAAGAGAATAAGATAGGAAATTTCCTTGACTTAAGTTGGGTATAATAGAATTATATATGTTCTGTTGCATTTACTGAATTTCATTTAAAGCACTAGATGCCAAAATTGTAAATTAATGTGAAGCTATAGCAACAACAACAGCAACAAAAAAATCCAGAAGTGTGTAATAATTTTAGAGAGGAAATTTAAAAATATCTGTAATGTATTTTACTATCAATTTTTTTTCTATCAAAAAGGTTTTAAAAAAGTACAGTAAAGACGGCCTAAAGAAGAGGAGGCATACCATAGCAATAAATGGGAAGATACAATTGCAAGTGTCACCATTTTGCTCATAGTAATCTATAATCACTAAAACATAAAATTTTATTAAACAATCATCTCAAAAGTTACACATCAAAAGTCTGAAATACCCTAGTCACAGATGAAATAAAACAAGATTAAGGAAGTAATCTTGCTAGAAATCAGTTCTGACTTTAAAGCGACCTTAATTAAGACATCATGTTGTAGTTTGTAGATATAAACTACACAATGGTAAAAAGTAACTATCCCAGAAATAGATTCACATCAGAAGAATGGAACACATATATGGAAAATATGTAGCAAGGGTGGCAATAAGAAACTAATAAAGCATTTGAAGACTATTTTTCTTTATAGAAGAAAAACTTAAAAAATACCTATCTTGCACAATAAACTAAATAAGCCCTCAATAAAGACATATATAAAAAGTGAAACTAAAACTTTTAGAAGAAAATATAGGGAAATATGACTCAGGATGGGAAGGATTTTCTTGAATAAAACACAGTACTAACCTTATGGTAGAGACTGACAGGTTAGATTTTATTATATTTTAAAGCTTCTGTACCACAAAAATACCACAAAGTAGAAAATTAACCATAGACTATGGATAACATTAGCAATATATACAACTGAAAGAGCTTAATATTCAGAATTTTATGAATCCCTAAAAAAGAAATAAGCCAATAAGAAAAATATGAATAAAAATGAACAGCAGAAAACAATTCACATAAGAAAAAAACCCAAAAATACCAGTAAATGCATAGAAGTAATTGTGACTTAAAGTTCAAGGCAAAGAAATTAAAACTACAGTACAATAGCAGTTGTTTTGTTCAACTATATACTTTCAGAAGGTACTGGAGGGAAGAACCTGGAAGGCAGGAGAAGGGAGAGTCTGGCATTTTCCCCTTAATTCTTAGCTTCCTGTGGCTTCTCTGGCAACTAACATGAGTCTCTGTGTCTCCAGTCCTATACCTTATTCCCCACCTTATCTTAGTTTCTGGTAGATGGCTCAGACTTGTGGTTTCTGGTAACACTAGCCACTCTATTTGTCTCTCCCATGTCCTTCTACTATCGTGAATGTTGCTTCAGCACCCTCTGTAGCTTCTCAGCTATTTCATCACCCAATCAGTTAGGTGTCTTAAAACACCTGAAGTGTTTCTGGCAGGTCTCTGACTCATGCCATTTCACACTTAGTAGATTGACAAAGATTTAAATGTCTGACAGTAGTATATACCGACAAAGATATAGAGCAATATGAACTGGTCAGACTACTTGAGAAAGCAGGTGGCAATACTTAGAGATGGGTGCCTGAATGGTAAAACTTTCTGAACACTTGGAGATTGGTACCTGAATGGTAAAACTTTCTGGAGACCTCTAGTGTGCAAGAGAGCAAATATATCCTCACAGGCTCTGTCCTGTATGTGGGGATCTGTTGTCTGAAGATAAAGTCAGTCTTTTCACACTCACTAATAATCAAGAAGCCAGATTTAAAAATAAAATGTAATTATGTGTACCCAGTCTTTGCATCTCAGAAAAGCATTCTGCTAAAAAGGAGAAATTAAAACCTGCATTTTTATCTCTGGCAACAGTATATATCTAGATCAGGACAACATAGAAAAAGAATTCTTTTATCAAGAATAATTACATTCTTAATGTCACTCACTGTTAGTGAATAAATTAAATTCATACTTACTGGAACATCTCTCATAAAGTAAAATTTGTCTGTATCCTCATTAGAATTCTCACTTTGATTAATAAACTCTTCGACAGTTTTCCAGTAAACAGGTTATTATCCATTGAATAACTCCACATCTAGGTATACATCTAGGTATACATACCAAATTGATACTTCCTCTCATTTCAAGAAGTAGATAAGTAAAATAATACTCACTACAACTCTATTTATAACAGCAAAAATTGCAAACTGTGTATTAACAGAAGAATGTGTCATTAAAATTTAGTATGCTAACAAAATGAAATACTTATTGAGCACCTAAAAGTACCAATTATAACTTCCTATGTCAATATGGATAAATCTCAAAAGCTGGAAAAAATTATATATATATGAGATATATATATATGTTGGATGAAATTGATAATAATGAATTAAATATATGTATTGATATATTTATATTTTACAGTACCATTTATAAGGAATCCTTGTATACTTTCTGTGGGAATGTAAACTGATACGATCACTATAAATAGTATGACATTCCTCAAAAAACTAAAAGTAGAACTACCATACCATACCCTATGATCTAATAATCCCACTTCTTAATATTTACCCAAAGAAAAGAAAAGCACTAGCTCAAAAAGACATATGCATCCTGTGTTCCTTGAAGCATTAATTATAATAGCTAAGATATGGAAATAATTCACACACCCAATGACAGAGGAATGGATAAAGCTGATGTGTTATATATGGATGGTGGAATACTACTCACCATAAAAATGGTAAAACCTTGCTATTTATTATTCTGAGGGGATTGTGCTAAGTGATATAAGTCAGAAGGAGAAAGACAAATACCAGATGACATCATTCTAAGGTGAAATATACACAACAAAAACCCTCTGACAACAGCATGGTGAATACCAAAGGGGATTAGAGAGAGAGAATGTGTCAAAGGGACTGATTAGTTGATGATGGATGCTACTGGACATTGATGATGGACATAGCGAGAAGATTTAGTCTTGAAATTTGATCTAAATGAAAAATCAATTCTGTATATACAAATGTAATAAAATAATAAACAAAGGAGTAGTGAAAAAACAAATTGTAGATAACTGTTAATTCTGGAAGAAGAAAGGGGAATAGGCTTGGTAAGAGGTGTACATGGAAATCAACATCTCTGTAATGTTTTATTCCCTAAAAATATCTTAGGAGTCAAAAAGAAAATGTCAGAAACCATTTGCTATCACCTATAGACGGGATAGAGGAATAACAAACTAAAGGGCAGGAAAAAAAAATAAGCTGACAGAGCAGCTGGGGCAGGCTCCTAGGGAAGAGATGGGGGAAGGGAGAAATGGGAGAAGGAACACAGGAAGATAGAGAAGAGGGCTTTTAGGGCATGGGGTGAAGGGAGAATCCTCAGATTCATAAACTAGACGCAGATTATAGTGGAGTGATGAGAACTGTGAAAACATACTGAAATGTATGCAACAATGTAATATACATATATATACTTACATGCATAAATATGTAAACAAGATTAATTAAAAATAATTTTTAAAAAGATAATATATGCTAAGAAAAAAATCTTATTGAAAACTTGACAAAAGTCATATTTGCTAAAACAGGGTGGAAACACAAAGGTGTCTGCTATGTAATTACTTATACTCTTCTATCATCAAACTAATTCACTTAATTTTTAAATAGATTTTACTAAACTCAGTGTTCTTTATTAATATGAAATTTCAATAATGAGCACCTAACCAGGTCCCCCAAATTTATGTGAAGTATAAACTTGGAAATTAACAAAAAATTCTCCATGAAACTCACTCCATTTCCTCCAAAAGAAAAGTCATATTTTAAACACATTTATCCTCATCTATCTTCAAAATAATACACTTTTTCCACGTTCATCATCATCAACCATGTCAGCCAGTTGAGACCTATTCCTGAATGAATGCTGCTTCAAAACACTCTCAACCATTTCCCAAAAGACTGTCTATCACTGCTGGCCTACCTATGTCCACTATAGTAAATCTATCTCCGTGATGTACAGTCTGTCTCCCTCTCTTGACGTTTCTAGCCATTGGTATTTATGTTGAATTTCTCATTCCATCTAGAGATCTAGCCTCACTGCTTGACTTCACTTTGTTTTTTTTCATCCTTCTTTATTGATTATTGAAGACATTTGTTTATGGGTCAAGGTTCAGTATGTTTTCACAGTTCTCATCACTCCCCTATTGTCTGTGTCTAGTTTATGAATCTTAGGCCAACTATAGCTATCCAGACCAGCTTTACATCTTCAGAAATCCCAGGTTCTGTCTTACTTCCACATACCTCTCCGTGTTGAACACAGTTAATTCCAATCTATACTTTTTCTGCTGACTTATTCCTTTAAAGCCCAGCCTAATCCCATCCTCTTGGAAACCATTCTTGATACTGACACCTTCTACTTTTCCTGCTATTATGCTCAGCAATAAAATCACAACCATTTTCACCCACCAAATTTAAGATCTGCTCAGCTAAGAAAGTAGCTCTATCATTCATCACACACTAACTGTCAAACACAAAACCTGGCTGATAGCAGACATTCAATGACTATTTCATGAATAAACAAAAGAAAATCAAATCAATCGTCTACTCAGTAAAGTTATTCCTTTTCTGGTGAGGAGTATAGTTTGCATCATGGACACAAAAGACCCCCAAATAGCTCAAAATTGCTTGGTTAATCATTTTAAAAAATCACATATATTTTTCAGATAAATATATTTCACAATCTATAGGACTTTTAATAAAAACTAAATTTCTGGGATAACAAATTCCATAAAGTTATATCATAATAAGCAAAATTTGAGTTCTTTCACTATTTTAACTTTCTCCTTTAAGTCGACTTTTTTTACATTTAAATTTTGCAATAATTTACAATAATGGTTGTTTATCTTCTTCTTCCCAGAAAAAATAGTTTTTTCCCCCACAGTATAACAAAGAAGGAAATAATGGAGACACAGGGGGAAACAATGCAGCATTGATGTTGTAGCACCATGGAAAACAAATCAGATACAGTTAGCTAAGGCATGCAAACTGGCAACTCTCTATCAAGGATGATAAGGAGTATGGTCTCACTCTATTATTCTTTTAGGGATTTTGTTTTTGCTAAATCTAAAACAACATGCAAATACAAGTGCAGAAAGGAGACTTCCTAGTAACAGTTTGTTGGACAGTTCTACTCATGCCTGTTTAAACTACTTGTTCATTTTTTTTTCCTGCAGTAGCAGCAGGGAGCAATTCCTGTTTCAAATTATCATGAGATTTAATGGCATAATTGTGGTCCAAGGGGAAGCAGAACCAGAAAGGCAACAAAACAAAAGTATAACCTAGTGCTCTTCTATTAAAATTGTTCTGAATGTCAGCTTTATGAATTTTTTATAGAATGTAGATATATTAGTGTCAAACGTATTTGCATATATTTTATTTTTGTAAAACTCACATTATACATAATTATACTTTCAATATATAGATATAAAATATTCTAGAGAAGAGTATACTTTGCCTTTCTTTTTATTAGGCTATAATCTGGTTTTTCCTAGGAAACAATTGACAATTTTAATAACAGATTTGTTTTCAAATATTTTAAAGAGAATTTTTAAAAACCATCATTACTTAGCTGAAGGTAGAAGAGCTCAGAAAGTTCCATGTCTTTATTTTTAAAAAATGTTTAAAATTTTATAAGTAAATAAAGTTTTTCCTGAACAAACATTAGATTTTTTGGACAATGATCATCGGAACACATCAACCAAAATGTATCAGTTTACTTATTCCTGAATTAAGTACTATTAATCCTTTACATGTTTCTCTAGAAGAACTTTAAACTGTGCTGTTAAGCAGGGTTATTCCTATGAATTTCAAAAGTAAGTAGATTAATGTTTATATATTTAAAATATCTCCTGAAAATGCAAACAACTGCTTATGCAATTTATTCAGAGTATGTTGTTAGCAGACTATAGATATAACCTTGCGTGATGACAACCAATATAATTTTTAGTACTAAATACTACAAACTATAAACCTCAACCTCTGTCTCCCTAGTCCTGATTCTACCCATCCTCTGTAAGATCACTCCTTCCTTCATCATAAAAAATGAAAAGAACAGCACATCACTGTATTTCAAATGCATATTTAAATTTAGAAAGTTAGGACCTGTTTCTGGAATTAATCTTACACATAATTCATTAGCAATAACAATTAAATGTACAAAGTTAGGACCATAAATTACTAGTAACTTTTCTTCAAACCTGTTCAACATTTCCTAAGTGTGAGTTCCTCGGCAAGATACAGAACCTCTTTGTGCCTCAGTGTGCATCTAAATAGAAAGAAATAATGCACCAGGATATGCAAAAAAATAAAATAAAATAAACCAGGACAATTCCCTCATACCTTGCACAAAAACTAACTCAAAATGGATATGTATATGTAAGACCTGAAACCATAAAATACATAGACGAAAACTTGGGCAAAAATTTCCAAGAACTACACTGCAGAAACCCCTTTCAGGACACATCTACAGATGGCAAAAAAAAAATGAAGGAAAACATAAACAGCTAGGACTACATCAACTAAAAAGCTTTTTTACAGCAAGAGAGACAATTACTAAAACAAAAAGAAACCCAACCAAATGGGAAAAATTTTTTGCTCTCCATACAAGCGATACTGGCCTGATAACAAAGATATACAAAGAACTCACACAGCTTAACAAACACAGAGCAAAAAGCCCAGTCAAAAAATGGGAAAAGAACTAAAAAGGTACTTCTCCAAAGAGGAAATACAGACAGCCAATAGGCATATGAAAAGATGCTCCACATCACTAATAATCAGGGAAATGCAAATCAAGACCACATTGAAATACCATCTTATTCCAGTAAGAATGGCCCATATAAAAAGTATGAACAAGTGCTGTCGTGAATTTGGAGAAAAAGGAACACCTCTTACACTGCTGGTGGGAGTGCAAACTGGTCCGGTCACAATGCGTGGAAGACCCTCAAGTTACTGAAAATGAAACTGCCATTCAACCCAGCAACCCCACTACTTTTGTGACCCAAAGGTCACAAAAATACTAATTCAAAAAGTCACATGCACTTGGATGTTTATTGCAGCATTATTTACAATTGCCAAGATAGGGAAACAACCCAAATTTCCCAAAATCTAGGAATTGATGAAAAAGATGTGGTATATCTACACAATGGAGTATTTTTCATCAATCAAAGAAGACAAACATGTCATTTGTAGCAACATAGATGGAGTTAGAAGGAATCATGTTAGCAGAAATAAGCCAGAAGGAAAAAGAGAAATACAGGATGGTCTCACTTATAGGAGGAATACAGGCAAAACAAACAAACAAACAAACAGATAAGATTAAATTAAAACTGCCAACAGAGTTGAAACATAGAGCAATAGAGGGAGAGGAGAGTAAAGTCAGGGGAGGGTGGAGGATACAAGAGCTAAAGATGGTTCATTTGTGACAAGGTGAAGGGAGAATCTCAGGGTAGACAATGCTGTTATACATACATACATACATACATACATACGTACATACATATATGTATATACACAAAACAAAACAACATCTGAAATTTGTTTCTGTAGACTACCACTTGGATACTAGATTTTGGGGAGTGTTAGATGTATTATCTCTCCTGATGGCAGGAGTGATGCCAGTCAGATGCTAACTTCCTACATTTTTAAGCCTTTAAGTTTCAAAAGCATAAAGGTTTTTAGGGTGTTGTGGTCATGAAAATACTCTCAACACACTCTAAGAGTCATAAACCTATACCTCTAAATCTTATACTGTTAAATCAACTTTACCTCAATAAACATATAATTTTAAAATGACTAAATATGTATCCCCAAATGGTGTGTGAAATAATTCTAAGAAAAAATAATAAAATACTCCTTTTTTACAAAAAATAATCAGTACTTTTGGTTTAGGATTGTTGGACTGACTCAGTAAAAAGTTTACATAGGTTTTTAGCACAGTTCCTGGCACAGCGTCAGATCTCAATAAATGTTAGCCACAACTGCCACAGTCATTACTATTTTTTTATTACAATGAACAAGCTCCTTTTATTTTCTCAAGTATTGAATAAGCACGTTGAGGTACTAGAACTTGACAGAAAAAGCACCAAATACTACCTTATATTCATACAGTAAGTTCTAGTTAAAAGCTTAGCTGTAACCTGACCACATTTTGAGCCCTCTGAGGTTTTGAAAGCAAAATGAAATCATAGTATCCATCAGAAAGCTTTCTTAGTTGCAAGGAAAAAAACAAACAGAAAATGCACTCAACGCTGATAGAAACAGACTTGAAAGGAAGTTGGGAAACTAATGGAGAATCGTAGGAAAGGACTATAGAATTAGGCTGACAGTAAGAAGTAGCTGGGAAGGAGGGTGGGCCTGAGGTTCATATCACACCTCAGATACACCAGCAAGAGCATACTGACAGTAACTGCTGGTGGCCCCCTGTGCACTGCTGTTACCTCTGGGTCCTGGCAATACCCTTGTTGTTATTACTGGAGATGGGCTGCTGCTAATTCTGCCACTACCACTTCTTCCATGTTCTTCATGCTTTATAGCTTCAGTAAATCTCCCACTGTTGCTTCTCCTCTCCCAAGAGGTGAGACAACCAAGAAATGTAGGCTCATAAAATACTCATTACTCAAATCCTCCCATATAATCCAGAGTTTGAGATTCTCATATAAGTAACACTGGCCAAGAACATTTGGAAGGAGCCACAATATCCTCAGATTACTGAAAACTCCAGGGTAACAAGTACTTCTTGCCCCTCCCCCAAAGAAATAAGAAAACATTTAGACATTTTTAATTTAAAATAACTCTTAACATTCTTTCGTTTTGAGAGAGGAGCCTGAAATAAGCAGGTTTTTTTTGAAACCCGAATAAATCCAGAAAAAAAGTCTTGAGTTTGATATTTCATTTGCCTTTTTCATTATACTTTATGAAACCACATTTAACCATGCCTCCAAAAATATACTTCAGATGTAATGAGTAAATTTTTTCTTAACTTGTCTATTAGAGAATGACAGGCATCTCCTAGTTGCTATGTTGAATTTTACAATTCTAGCAACTGTCACTGGCTTTCTTTATTGAAAATAATCAATGACTTTGACAGATAGAAAGGGGAGAATATAATGGCATATTTTGATAAATCTTGACAGCATGTTTCAGAGTGCCTGTTCCTGTATGCTTGTGCTTGTTTTCCCCCTTTCCTAACCAGGTCCTAAGGGAAAGTCCTTAGGGTCTTTCAATGAAATTTTCCAACAAACAGAGGCATGGATACCTATAACTTGTTTATTTTTTTATTCACTGATGAATTTTATATTGTTACCCCTCATTTGAAGCGGGTATAGTTTTGATAGAAGATTTGGGAATATTTACTTGGATTTAAGCACATACTTTGTTGGCAACAAGAAAATGTTTGACTTGACAACTATGAAATGACCACATCTTCTTATTCTTGAATCCTTTATATGTTTTCAAGTTATTTTAAAACTAATGAATATTATTATTATTATTATTATTATTATTGAGAGTAATCTCACTATTTTTGCCTGTGGAACCATAAGCTCACATTGCCCAAAGTACCACAGACTCAAGCAATCCCCAGTCTCAGCTTTCCAGGTAGCTGGGATTACAGGCATGCGCCACCATGCCCAGCTATATTTTTTTGAAACTAGGTCTTACTACATGCCCCTGGGTGGGACTGGAACCTCGATCTCTGGACCCAGTCACGGCTTCCTAGGCTGCTGCTTACAGGCATGCACCACCATGCCCGGCCCTGAATAGTATTAAATATTAAAATTTTCTGACTATAACAGAGAATTAAGGGACAAAGGGTAATTTCATTATAATTCACTACCTATACTAAAAATTTCCATCATAAGACTGCTTGTATCAGTACAAATATTCTCTTGGATACTGTTATTATATAAAAGACCTTATGTAGAGAATAATGAGAGTCACATTATTGGAAACTTGTCCACATTTAAGCTATGCGGTCTCCTTATCACATAATATAATGTGTTGTGCTAAATAATTTGAAATATCATTTTGTTAGTAGGTAATTAAAACATGTAGCTAATGGGCCTCCTGAGACTTTAACCTAAAGATACAGGCTGTCATTTAAATGACTTTCTTGACTCAGTTTCAATTCAGGGGAGAGATCCTGAATCTTGATCCATGGGCAGGTAGAACTTTAGGATAATTACTATTCTCATAGCTGAGACAGAGAGTTCTCAGGCCATAGTAGGATTTTCTGCTTCTTTAAGTGTCATCACAGATGCATGTCTAAGAAATGCAACAATGCAGTATCTTACAAAAATGCAAGACAAAGATATGGAGAAACTTTCTATGACCATGGTCACTGCTTTTAGACCGTGCAAGTGGTTTATTGTCCATCTGGGTTGATATAGTACCACAGTTTCCTTGTTTAACACCTCCTGATAACTTACCTGATATCTCAAAGAGTTTCTTAAAATATTCTTAAACCTTTGGCATTCCTTCCTGCCTGGGGCCTCATGAATAAAACATTTATCCAGTCAGCAGCTTTGGCAGAAAAGAAAGGCCAAGTTCCATCCATCAACGTCAAGAGCTGAATTATCCAGTGATTGCAGATCCTTTAGCAGCTCTGCTTCTTTATGATGATGTTGGTAAATAGTCAAATACTTGCAACACCTGAATTTTTTTGGTAAACATTCCTCTTCTAGTCTGGTAGCATACCGTACCAGGTGAAAAAATGAGTGGCCATAGTGATCACAATTGTTCTGTTTTTCCTTTTCCCATCAATTCCTTTCCTAGAATTGTCATGACAAAGTACTGTAAACAGAGTGGCTTATACCCCACCCCCCAAAAAAAAGTTTTTCCACATTTGGATGCCAGAAGATCAAGATCAAGATATTAGAAATGTTGGTTCTTTCTGAAGGTTGGGAGGAAGTGTCTAGTCCATGTCTCTTACCCAACTTCTTGATTTATTGGCAATCTCTGGCATTCCTTCAGCTTATTGAAACATCATCCTGATGTCTGCCTTCATCTTCATATGGCATGCCATCTATGTGCATGCCTGTGTGCAAATTTACTCTTCTTATAAGGTCATCAGTTAGAAGTTATCTTATAGATTTAATAGTATGTACTTCATTTGTAATCTGATGCACTTACCATAAGAATCAATATAATAATATGCAGTTTCATGGGGCTAATAAGCAAAGCAATTTTGGTACAAAGTATATAGCAATGCTATTGGCATTTTTTGAGTATGTTATCCTAAATTACATTAAATTTAGAATAAAGAAAAAGGAGTCAAACAAGAAGTTGATTGGGTAACTTTAAAAAACTTTATATTTGCTTATCCAGAACATTATTTTTTCCCCAAATTTCTATAAAAGAATTACTTAAAGCTGAAAGTTGTCCAAATGGGACCTGAAGTGGTTAAAGGGAAAGCAATAATTTATTTTAAGCAAGACATAGGTCTCATAAACTTATTCTAATCTCAGGTGATTATTTCATTTCTTTATGTTGCAGGGTTGCTCTACATACATACATATGCTGTAAGTACATACAAAAAAGACAACATATTTGTAATAAATACAGGGAATCAATCTAGGTCCTAGAGAATCAAAAGTTAACTCACAGTGAAGACAATTTTACTCTCTATATTCTAATTTTATTTTACTTCTAAGATAAAACATCCTACTCTACCTAGAATAAAGGCATACTTCTGGTAGACTCAGGACATTAATTTCATAACATATGCGGATTCTTTTCATAGACACAAAGTTAATATATGTAGTAAGCATATCACTAGAAATTTTATATGCATCATAATAAACGTCTGTGTATAAATGCAAAAACAAATTAATTAATTAAAAATAATCAAATTGAAGGAGAAAAATATTCCTAGTGCCATATAGACAAAACAATTGGCCACAAAATTCACTTCTCTTGGCATCACCCTGTCTTAGTTTATATATTTCCAAGAGCCACCTCACAATTTATACTCTTCAATTTTCAGGCAATGAGTACCCATACCCACTCACCCTCCCCCCCTACACACACACACACGTTCACACAGGTTTTTCTCACAAAGAATAACCAAACCAAAACAAATTGTTTTGACTAGCCTTTCCTTCCATCATTGCCTTCTTTTTCTGACAATGCTACCAGGAAAACAAGTCTTCTACCATGTAATTCCTTTCTATATCTGTCTGCCCCAGATCCTATTAATGAAACATCTGAAGAGTTTGTATGACTGTTGATTCTGTCCTGAAGACCCATCAACAAAAGTCAGCTTGTCAACATCACTAGAGTCTGTTCAGAGCAACTTGACACCCTGTCCCTCCCACAGTGCTGTCAGTGTGGAAAAAACAAACAAAAAAAATTTTATGGTTGGTTTTGTTAAGTATTTTAAGAAAAGAATCCTCTCCTTAAATAACATTTGTTTTCAAGTTTACAAAACATGATTTCAAATACATTCAATTAACTGTCTCCCTTTGAATATTCTCTTTGATGCAGACAATAGTATGAACCTAAATACAGATGATGAGTTTGGCTATTAGAGAGATATAATATACAAGGCAGCATAATCTGTTACTTGCATTCCTTGTCTTTCTGTTCTCATACTTTGTAGTTAGATTCACGTTATGCATCTGAAAACCAAAACCAAAAGGGAAAAAAAAGACAATAATTTCACAGACTGCTCAGAGACAATCTTCTTCAGTTCAGGTTGCATTTCTAAGTTGCTCTTCTGGTAAGTGGAGGTAATGCAGTTATCAAAAGATCATTCCTCTTCTCCTGGTCCATTAGATAAGCTTTTATCCTCTAGGTTCAACAATCCTGTTTCCAAACATTCCAAAAATAAAGTATTCTTAGGATGATAGCATTCTGAGTTGCTGACCACCAGGGATGTTTAAAGTAACCTGGGATCAACCAAAGGCAAAGAAGAACATGCTGACCCTTGCCCAGTCTCCCTTCAATTCCCTTGTAACAAATACCCCCATTCTCTGCCAAAGAGCAGGACAGGGGTCTTTGAGAGGTAAGTCTGCTACCCTCCTCACTTTGACCACCTCCTTGGTGGTCAGCAACTCAGAATGCTATCATCCTAGGGATACTCTATTCTTGGAATCCAGGCCGGGCATGGTGGCACATGCCTGTAAGTGGCAGCCTAGGAAGCCATGGCCAGGGCCAAGGATAGTGGTTGAAGTCTGCTGGGGGGCACGTAGCAAGACCCAGTGCCCCAAAAATAGCTGGGTGTGATGGTGCGCGCCTATAATCCCAGCTAACTGAGAAGCTGAGACGGGATTGCTTGAGTCCATGGTACCCCGGGCAACATGAGCCTGCAGTTCCACGGGCAAAAATAGCGAGACCTAGTCTATATATATATATATATATATATATATATATATATATATATATATATATATATATATATATATATATATATATATATATATATATATATATATATATATATATATATATATATATATATATATATATATGAATCCACTTTCCTTTTCCTCAAACTCTGTTTCCTTTTATTGGCTAAGGGAAATCAAGATTGGTGTTCGGTATCAAAGGAATAATTTCTCAGAAGGACGACCTTCCAGTTTGTACTGTCGTCAACAATGACATAAGTTTGTACCTGTTTAAATGTCTCATTAATTTCATCACTACATGATTTCCTCAGGAAGAAACAGTCATAGCCCCAATATCTCAGTGTGTTCTACTGAAAGTAAAAAGATTTAATTGTTTAAGCTCCATTTCCTAAGGATTGCTCTAATGGTTGGTCTATAAGGACACAAATGCAGGGATTTTCCCGTCTTACTATGTGTACAAATGCACATCACTTCCCTTTCTCGAAGAGCAGGAGTCCAGCTTCTGAAGATCACAGAGTCCTATTGAAGACCACTAGCCAGTGTCCATGCAAACTGTGACCTTGTTGCTATGCCAGAAGAGAATGAACTTTCCAGAATCAGTCCAGATTCAAAAGCCCCATGACCCTGATTTTGGAATAGTTCAACTGGGACCAAAGCTCTATTCAGAGAAGAGGCAATACCTGAGAAACAAACACCCACTTTTCTAGAGGCTTCAGTGAGGTCTGAACTGGTAAGAAATTCAGGTAAAGACAATAATGGCCATTAGCACACAGAGGCCTCCGAGCTCATTGTTAGATAGAGCATGTCAGGTCATAGATACCAAGGTATCTTTACTAAAAAACAATATGCATTTTCTTCAGTTTCCCTCCAGCTTCAGAAGGAAGCCAGAGGAGATAGGCTTACTTTTCACAATTGAGAAGTTATTGGAATGAGGACTGGAAGAGAGTCCAGATACAAAAAAGGAAAGCATCCTGGAGATGGCACCGGACAAGAGAGGATGAAACCTGTCTCAGTAGCTCTCACTCCACCACATTCCTCAGAGCCCTGCAATTGAGGATGAACCACAGAACAGGCTCATTCTTCCCACTTCAATGTGTTCATGCTATTTCCATTGCCCAACACACTGTATTTCTTGCTCCTTTATATGCATCAGATGTCAACTTAAATGTCAGCTCCTTAAAATAAGCCTTTCTTCACTATCCTCTCAAAAATATCTGATCTCTACTATCTTCTATCCCAGTAACCCAATTCTTATCTTTCATTGATCTTATCATAACCTCTGATTATCTTCTTAATAATCTGCTTTAATACTGGGACAAATAGCCCTAAGGGCAGAAACCGTGTTGTTATCACTGGGACAATTCCTAGTACATACCAGACAAGAAAGGTTGACTGAATGAATGCGCTCTAGAGCAGAACTATAGAACTTCCTGGACTGAAAGAAACGGTCTTACATGCTCTATCCAATATGATTGCCATTAACCATGTGAGGCTATGGAGCACTTGAAATATTGCTGGTTTGAATGAGGGAGCAAATTTGAAATTAAATTTAATTAGCTTTATATTTAAACAGTCACATGTGCTTTTAGCTGCTTTATTGGAGGGTGTAACTTTAGGACAAACCCATCAGCCTTAAAAGGGGAAAACACATGTTCCCAAACAGGTTATCTGACTCCAAGAGGTGTTACTCTGAGTCTGAGTTTGGTACTTCCATAAACTGCCCAGTCATTCTATACAGCCCTCAAATTACTTTGTTTAATCTTAAAAATATTCTTCCTGGGTAAAAATATGATAAATATTATAAAACCAGAACATTTAAATTAAATTTTCAATATACCACCTAAAATGTATTTCAATATATCACATAAAACTTAAGCATCTTTCAAAGAATGAAATCAGTAATAATTGAAGCTAACACCCCAATATATGTTTAACCAGAATTTAAAAGTGCACCAGAACAGATGTCTTCTCATTGATACAGTAGGTTGTGCCCTGAGGACAAAGACTGTCCCTCCTAGTTCTATGTTCTTTCTCTCCTGTGTCCTGCCACAATATTGACACATGGAAGGTACTCAGAAAATACACTTCTGAATAAACAAATCCTAAGGAGTCATTCTGTTCAATATCAGGTTTGTTTATTTTTCTCACTATGTCTAATTACTATTCTCATTTTTTTTTTCACTGATGAATTAAAAGAGGATGGTGGGACCGAGGCAGGTTGTAGAATAAAATGACATTTTTCTGTATATTCAAGTTTCTCAGATTGAGTGGCCCGAGTGATGGCTCAGCATCAAGACACTCAGAGAGCCACAGGTCCAGATGAAGCTCTGATTCTCATCCTGTTCAAACAGCCAAGGGCACTGAAGTAAGGGCACAGAGGATCCCATCTTCCAGCATAACATTAACCTCCTGTGAAAAAGAATAGCCAAATGTTTTCTAAATGCTTATCATCAAAACAATATCACTGGACTGCCAAGGAAGGAAAACATAAAAAAAGATGTAATAGGCAAATAAGAAACCAGCATATTCTTCATAAACCTGATCTGAATCTAATCACACTTGAGGTTTGCAGTTCTCCCTCTCAAAAACCACAGACCACTTCCTCTCACTTCCACAGCAGAAAATGGCACTACAATTCTTTGCCCTTTAGGTGCCTATCTTGCAAATGGATCTAGATATAGTTTGTTCTAACTCGAAAGTGGCAGTCCCAGCAAATAATTTCTGAAGGAATCACATCACCTTTTTCTTTTTTCACCCCTTTCTTCCCCCCTTTGCTCCCTCCTTCTCTCTGATATAGTTAATCATAGTCAGAATTTTCTCCTTTTGATCTAGTTAGAAAAATAGCCCCATTGCCTCAATATTGACAGCAGCTGCAGCTGGACTGCTCCAGGCCAGAAATCCTTTGTCTGAAACAAACAAAAATTGTGCCTCTTTCCTTTTCCCCACTGAAGCCTATCGGCCTGTCGCCTGCCTCTCAACTGGAAATCTAACCCACAGGCATTTACATCATGAGGTTTGTTTTTTATAAGTTATAGCAAAAGGCAAAAATGAGCATGGTTCTTTAGCTACAGGGCAGATTTCCCAGTGTCTAATTTGTTAGGGATGACATTTCTGTTAATGCCCTTGTTTTAACACTGCATGCCCATATTTTAATTTTGCTATAAAATCACATTATGGCACTTAATAAGAGAAAGCTATCAAAAACCATTACTGAAAAGACATTATGGAATTTTATTCAACTAAGCTGTATATTGACTTTTGGTCAGTGTTTCAAAATAGTTTCATTAGGTTTATGGCATCCAAAGGAAAAAAAAGAAAGGAAGAAAAAGAAAGGGAAAGAAGAAAGAAAAAGGAATATAAAGAATACATGAACTCAGAGTGGGGCCTCCTGAAAATGAATAACAATATTTTCTGTCCTCCATTTGGAAATTAATCATCCATTCTATTATGCACTGTGTGAAGCATCATTTTTCTTTCAACAGATTTGATAGGAAACCTCATGTTCCACTGGTTCAGTTATTATTCCCTACTAACCGACTCAGAAACCTATAGTACCTGAGAAGGGAAAACTGATATTAACATATTTTTGTTTATAACAATTTTATTATAACATTTTTAACAATTTATTATTGCTAAGTGACAAACTTCCAAGAAGGCTAAATTAAGATTTAATCCAATCTCTTCTATAGACCAGAGCATTTGTGCCACTGCATCTAAGAAACTACTAGCAATTGTGACAAGACAGTACTGAAAATCAGGCAGAAATACTTTGCCAAACAGAAGAAACAAAACATGCCAGTCATGTGTTAGGCACTCATTTATAGAAACCTGTGCATGTGGAATACACATCATACTTGGATTTTACAGGAGACTGGAATACATCTGTAGCCATCAGCAGTTTTCCTTTGATCTGGAAAGGTCTTCTCTAAAACCATGGAATAGACTAGAATTTTGCAAGAGATACTTACAAATCTTTCTGAAGTTCTTTGGTGAAAAAAGAGAGAGAAATTCTTTGCATAGCAGAAGGTGGATCTTTCTTCCCAATTCTCTGACCCAGCAAAAATTACTGTCAACTATTTGCCCAGGTGAGGGATATTGATTCTTCTGTTACCAAGGCAACACATTAGTTGTCAGGTCTCTATGTCTCTTATACTCAGTGCCTAATCTGTTCCTCCTGGCTTTTGAATTTTGACACTTTGTAAGCCTTAATTAGTTTATTTGATGGGACCTGCACATTTTATTTTTACACTAAGCTGCTATTGAAAACATAGTCATCTAGAGAACAGATCACAGAGGTAAAAATCGGAGTGCTGTCAGGCCAACCCTAGATGACAAAGAGTGAGAGTAAAGTGGGAGGCACAGGTTCTACTTGCTGCTCCTCAGATATTGGGGAAAATCAAAACATTTTTTGCCATCTGTCACATAGCACAGTGTGAAAATTGTGGAGCTGTTCGTTTCAACGTTTGAGAAACAGTCTCCACTATGATTAGATCACAATAATATTAGCTAGTCACTGAAGGTTTGGATCAATGCTCTTTAATATTTTTCTTCTCAGAGAATATGTCTTAACTTATTTTTCAGTGGGAATGTCTCCTAAGCAATTTACTTAGATATATTTTACACAAGTAAAGCATTTTGAATGGGAGTCACCATACTGCTGGTAACTTAGTGCAATTGAGAGAGCTAATAACAAAACAAAACCTAATTCTAATAAACCCTGGTCCTTGTGTGTGTGTATATATCCTTTTACTATTGTGTATGATTAGAATGGGAAAGTTGCATAAAACACTTCTGTCTTCTGAAGTAAAGTGATTGTCTCAAGGAGAGCTCTTGTGTGATAAGTCTGAGTGGAGAAAACTAGTAACTTTTTAGTAAGACACAATTGTTAATTTAAAGAATGGTGGGCAAAAAAGTAGTACTAAAATGGGTATTCGGCAGATATTTTTTGTGAATTAGAGGGAGTGAAACTGTAATTAAAGGAAAACAACTCACAATAACTGCTGCCAATGATAAAATGCTAGTTCTCACATAAAAATTAGATTTTTGGAAAGGCTCTATAAACTTAAAAGTTTCCCAGTGCATGTTGTTTCTAATAAGATGATAACATTCCTGCATAACTTTTTTTTATATTGTACATTGAACATTTAGATAGTCTGCACTAATGCTTTGCAAAATAATCAGTACATTGAACATTTAGATAGTCTGCACCAATGTTTTGCAAAAAGTTACAAATTCTTTCAAGGGTAAAAGACCCATTCAAACTATAAGAAGAACCACTATAAGAAGGATCACATTCATTTACATGGTTTCATATTTTATGCTACAATCAGCTTGAAAAATGACAACTTGTGAAGTTTTGGTGTAGTACCAAACAAAAAACCCACGATTATCTAAAAGAGGATACTGAAATATTCATCTCTTTTACAGATACACATCTGTGTGATGTTGCCAACCAAATATATCTCAATCAAAACAAATATATCGCAATAAATTGAATGCAAAAGCAGACAAGAGAAACCATCTGTCTTCTATTAACTCACATATTAGGAAGTTGGCGAAATATGTAAAACAGTACATTCTTCACACTAATTTCTTTTCATTTTGAAAATAGAGCTATCATTCATAAAAAACACTTAACTTATGATGTAATGCATCAACTATCTTTTAAATGAATAAATGTAAATTTTATTTATTCTAATTTATAATATATAAATATGTAAGTGAAAGCTCTCTGAGGCCTGTAATATTTATAAGTGCATAGAATTTGAGGCTAAAAAGTATTCCACAGTCAATGGGAGAACTGTCCAAGGTACTGTAATCATAAATCATAAATAGAGGTCATATAGGAAGAGGGTATTTGCTAAGAAATCCATTTCACTTTCTTGAAAACAAACAAATGCTTCATCGCCAGTGCCTATTAGCTTATCCTTAATGTGCAGAATAAAAATTCCAAAACAAGGGAAGATAACCCAAATTTAGTCTTAGGATTTAGTTCATCCTAATCTAAGTAAAAAACATTTTAATCCACATTAACACAAACAAGGCACTTTGGGAACATGAGAATCTCTAACACAAAATATTATTTCTCAAAACAGAACACAGGATAAGTCATTTAACCTTTTAACAAACCCCATTCCCAGTATAGTCGTGTTTCATTTAATGACTGGGATACAGTCTAAGTCATGCTTCATTAAGTGATTTCATCATGGTTCAGTCCTAAATGGTATAGTATACTGCCTACCGAGGCTATATACAGGGGCCACTAACATACATGAGGTCTGTGTTAACTGAAGCATTGTTTCATAGCACATGACCGTATCTCTAACAAAAGTTAACAATAAAATTCTGTTTCTGATATGTTTAGTGTTATCTAATAAAAATCACAAATCCTAGTCTCACTGATTCATGACTAGTGACAGACAAAATTTCTGGCATAGATTGGCATCTTTGACCAACATAACCATTCCAGACTAGCATATGTAAGAAAAAAAAATGTTGAGAAGTAATACATCTTGCAACACTGACTATAATTCAATTATTCAAACTTTCAAAAACACAAAATACTCTATAATATATTCTATAATATTGGAATGAGTATAACCAAGTCAGTCAAAATAAAATCTATATTCCACAAGTATGTGTTTCAGATAAATAGTGACCACTCAAGTGTGAACGTGAGTGAACTGTTTTGTAGTCATTATCATCCAGTCTTGGGAGGATTGGAATCTTGATTTACCAACTATAAACACAAAGAAATACCACTTGCTTACCTGAGTCCAAGACCATCCAAGCTAGCTTGACAAGTGATCTGTTGTCCTTTCTTCTTTTTACACAACTAGAAAACACAATAAAATATTCCTCAAGATATGACTCTATATATACCTGGTATCTTCATTTCGGAAATTAAAAGGAGCTTCAGGCAAAGGAGACCTGAGGGGCAATTTTCACATGCCATTCTTAGATACTGTGATCTATAGAAAAAATATTTGGTCACTCAGAGGATCAAAAATTATATTTCTTACATATATTTGGTCTTCACAGTTTTAGATTCCAGTCTCCTTGAAAATACCCAAGTGAAGAGAGTGATCAAGTTGTAGTTTACTATGCAAATGAGGTAACTTTTGGAAGCAAATAAGGATGGAGGATGGTTACCTGGGGAATCAACCATACAATTAGAGGTTTAGAACTTTCCCAGTTTCTCTCACACCTGCACACACCTCAAGGGAAGAGAGAGGAACTGGTGGTTGAATCAATTGCCAATGGCCAGTGACTTGAAATTAAAAGCCTCTTATAAAAAGCCAAGAGGAGTGGGTCTGGAGGCATCAAGGTAGGTGCCTATGTAGTGACTTAGGAAGAGCATTGTACCTAGAGATGGCACAGAAGCTCTTGTACCCTTTCCCACATTATGTCCTATCTAACTACTACAACTGGCATCCTGACTAACATTCTCTGCACTGTTTCCTACATCATGTCCTAGCTAACTACTACAACTGGCTTCCTGACTAATATTCTCTGACCACATATGGCAGTCTGAGTTTGCAACCAATATCTAGAATGAAGGAAAGTGCGAGAAGTCTGAGCCTTTTTCTTTTGTGATACTACTTCTGGGTAGATTGTGTCTTAATTGAGTTGAATTCTTGAAGACCCTGCTGGTGATTCAGGAACTGCTTGCTGGTGTAGAAAGGCTACATATACACTCATTGTGGAATCAAGTCTAGGGATCCCTTTTCTCATTATCAAAAAATAACTACCCTCCTGCATTTTTCACCTCTACAGATTAGAAAAACCAACTTTTCTTGGAGCTCCAGTGGCGCAGTCGGTTAACGCATGGTACTTATACAGAAAAACCAACTTTTCTTTGCCTTTTTACTTTTTTGTACTGTTTCATTTTCTGTTTCACAATCTATAAAAACAGTGATGTTGACATTGTAATGACATTGCTAGACTACTCTTTCTAAAAGAATACAAATCATTCTTATTGTATGAAATTGAGACTTTTACATTTCTAAGTCTATGAGCTAAAAATAACAATAACATTAAAAAGATCTTTAAAGAATCTTATCTTGAATCACTCATAAACTCAAATATTTAGTTTCAAAGTATCTACTACCCCCATACACAATTAACAAAGTGACATGACAAAACACTGTAAAAATAGACACTATAAATAATGAAGTATTTAAAAGATATATTCAGATATTATTTCTTAGTTTGATGATCTATATGGCATGCAGCAGTGGGACCCTAAATTTCCTGAAAGAACTAGCTGCTTAAACTGGCATCCTCAGTCACCCCATCATTTTCAAGTTTAACAAAAGCAAATTCATGTCTCCAGGTTTGAAACATACTTCCTTGAAACCAGAAAATTGAGCAGTTTATGATATCATTATGAGTTTTCTTTGGTAAGTTATTAAGGAATAAAATACAATTTGGAGGATAGTGGTAAGGATTTCTGACTGTATTTCCCTGAATGTTAGCGGAGTCTGGGACTCCATAACTAGACTTTTGTTTGTAGCAACAACATTTTCCATTGTTTTGGCTTCTTTCTCCTTTAGCTAAGTGCCATACACTTTAGGTATTGCATAAGCATTCATATTTGCACACTCCAATTGCATGGATTTATTGCAAAACAACAACTGTTTTAAATTGTCTCAAGGTATCTGTGAATCAGAACAATTCCCTAGCTAAACTTCACCTTCACTTTTGTGTCCAAAATGACTGAACAGAGCAGACAGGTCTCATTTATATGATTCTAAAATTCATATTGTTTATATAATTTTATGACTTAATCTGATATCTGTATTGTGAGTTAAATATTGTCAAAACAAATTAACTCTCAAAAGTAAACTCCAGGAAAGGTTGACTGTTAAAGTTTTCCACAGTTATGACGTCAAATAGTTACATATCTAACTGGTTGACAGTTTTATTTCATTTAGTAAACTAAACAAACATGGCTACAGCATATTATCAATTTTTAGTACCTCTTTACTAAAGAGCTACATTTTTACCCAAAGCTTTGGTGCTAAGCAACTATGAGGAACTTCAAAAATAACAATTTTTCTCATCTAGCAATTAGACAACGGGCTGGCTCTGCAAAGACTTAAATAAAAACAAAAATTAAAAACAAATTATGTTTAATTTATATTTCTTAATATTCCCCCTTAATTTCATTCCTCCTTATATTGCCTCAATCTTGTAAGATTATTATTCACAGCAAACAAAATCCCTCCTGGACTCTTTGCCTTTCTGTTTTCTCACTTCAGAATTTAAAATATGCAAGGAACTTTATTACAAGGGGATAAAGTACAATTATGCTTCTCAACTTATACAAGAGAGTTGTTATCTGCTTGCCACAAAGAGATCTCATCACACCCCAGGATAAGCATTGAAAATCTTAATTAAATTAGGAGAATCTCCATCTCAAAGAAAGACATCAAACTTAGGGAGAAGCTAGGCCATTGTGCTAGTGAGCACCTTGACCACTGCAATGGGTAACAAAGATAAACTGTCAACATAATTGTTCTATGAGAGCCTCTTGTCCTTGGCCCTACAATTTATTTTAAATAAAATTTGTCATTTTAACAGTTTCAAATTACACACTTAAGTGGCATTAAGCACATTCACAATATTGTGCAACCATCACCACAATCTAGTCCCAGAACCTTCTTATCATCCCATAAAAAACAACAAAGAAACAAACATGTCTATTGTGCCTACCCTATTTTAAACGATGGACTAAATGCTTTATTTGTTTTAGAAGGTCTTTAACTCCTCCCTTCCCATCTCTAGCATTTGATCACAGTTGAACGTTTGAACTCTGAAATCCAACTCCTATATTTAAATCCTGTTCCTGGTGATTTTGAGCACATACATATTTTCTCTGAACATAATTGTCCTCACCTATGAAATGGAAGTCATCATAAAACCTCTTACAGAGTTCTGAAAACTGGGCTAGAAAATATATTACTTAGTTCAGTATCTAACAGATCAATATAGATATAAATAGAATATAGATACTCAATATATGCATTCTATTCTATGATAGCTATTAATTTATAATTTTCATTTATGATTTATATAACTTTATTATATAAAATATAATTTTCATAAAATTTATAAACACCTGTGTACAGGGGCTCCATTCTAAGTGTTGTATAAATATGAGTCATAAATTTTTTAATCCCATGAGGCAATCACTATTACCATATTCATTTTACACATGAGAAAACTCAAAGCATAGAGAGGTTAACTAAGTTGCCCAAAGTTATGCAACACATAAGTGGAAGAGCCAGAGTTCCATCTTCCAGAGACCATGTTTATAACTACTATGCCCTGCTGCCTTTCTGTCATTATTTTCAGTTACCATACACACTCCCAAAAGTCTACTGTTAGTCTCTCTTTACCATTCTTTTTTTTAATTCATTTTATTGATTTGTCACAGTTGTGCATTAATTGATCCCTCCTCCTCCCTCCATATCCCCCTCTGTATCCCCCTTCCTCCTCCCTCCATATCTCCCCTCTGTATCCCCCCTTCAGTCACTCC